>VWYH01007507.1:291100-382017 GCA_013399365.1 Pampusana beccarii
GCCGCGGGGGCGGGGAAGAGGCCGCGGTGTTGCCGGGCGACCGCGGGCGGCGTTGCCGGGGGGTGCAGCCGCTCGCCCCGCTCCTCGCCCCGCTCGCCCCGCTCGCCCCGCTCCTCTCCCCGGCGGAGTCACTGACGGTAAATCAACTTCTCCATCGGCTGCGGCCGCGCCGCTCGCCCCCTGCCCTGCCCTGCCGTGCCGTGCCGTGCCCGCCGCTGAGCCCCGGCGCAGGCGTTCGCTGTCAGAGCCACACGGGACAGATGGGGATGGGGATTTTTAATCAGCTTTGCCGAGAGCTGAAATGAGCAGCGTCAGGTGGGCGGCGGGGTGAAGCGGCCTGTGAACTTCAGGGAACGGTAGAGAGACGTTCCTGGGGCTTGGGCTGCTGTTCCCAGGGTGTCCCCCAGCCTACCCCGAAATAGCGCGGTGGGGATGGCGCCGAGTGGCTCCCAGGTTGCGGTGTAAAGCGCAGGTAAGCACCGGGGGGAATGAAACGTGAGGTTCAGTCAAACGTAGTTTGAAATCCTCAGGAAAGACGCTCGGGTGCTGAAGTTGCATGCCCTGGTTTGCTGCCTTATGCTGTTCCCATTACCTTAAACTGTAAAGCCGAGCGTCGGCCTTGCGTGACGTGACGGATCTGGGATAAACCCCGCTCGGCTGTGAGCCTGTGCAGGCTTGAGCTGGCCTAGTCCCATTGACCTCACTTAGAGAGACGTCTTGGCTGTTGCTGGTTTGCAGGTGGGCCTGCTGGCTGAAATTTGGAAGGAGGATTCAAACCCTTGGAATCCCTAGCGGGGCAACTCCTCTGTTGGTGCAAAAGGGTGCATTCCTCCCATGAATTGTGTCTGTTTTCTGTGGTTCGCAGATACCGGCTGTCACCCACGTGTGTTTCGCTGGTTAGAAGATGTAGATGTCCCCTGCGACTGAGTCCTTGCACGAGTGTTTTGAAGATGAAATGCTACATAAAGTCTTAAAGCGTACTACCTGAGGACACTGCTACCGACATGGACATCATTATTTATTTACGGGTGCTTTAATCAGGAGGAGCTTTTTTGTAAACATGAATTGCCGGGCTCTTTCCTTGAGGTGTCGTTTCTTGTTTCATGCTATTGAAACATTCATCTTAACTTATTATGACTCTTTTGTGTTGGTCAGCTCTCAGGGACATTTCCCTAGGCTTGAAAATGTGGGAGCTTTCAAGAACGTGTCAATCGTGCCAACTCAAGCCACTTGTGGGCTGCCAGACCGAAGTACTTTTTGTCATAGCTCAGTAGGTGTTGAAAGTATTCTGTCCTGCACCCAGAGGTTTTGTGTTCAGGAATGTCCATACAGGTCATCACCTTCTTCCTACAAACTGCTTCTTTCAGAAGGCCTTGGTACCTGTATCACCGAGGACAAAAGGGACTTGCATCCAGGTTCCTTCAGCAACGCTTCCAGTTTTATTTTTCATAATCACAAGGATTGCTTCTCTACTCCCCGTTCCCTGAGGCTTGCAGCTTCATTTACGTTAACTGTATGGTTGAAACCTGAGCAAGAAGGTGTAATGTAAGTAGTATTGAAGGTGTTTACTTTCCTGGTGCTCTTAAAAAAATTGATCATTGTGCTCACGGTCATTATTAGCAAGGTATTTAAAATTTTTAAAAGGTACAGTGAGAAACTCTGACGTTTTAAAGCTGTATTTAGGTTGGGGTCTTTGCAAATGTCAAGACAAGTAGGTTCAATTTCAGTGGCATTGACTCAGATGATGGTCCAATTGCTTTCAGTGGGAACTATTCATACATAATATGGGGTCTGTTCTTAAAAATCTAAGTTCGTATGTCTAATTCACATTCCTTCTTCTAAAAGTTGCTAGAAAAACACATCGGGGATTTGGGCTGTTGCTGCTTTCCTGATGGAAAAAAAAAATCTAAGATTTTAGGAATCTCACAACACAAGTTTACTCCTTAAAAACAAACAAGGAAAACCCCAAAATGAGTATTTCAGAGGTACAAAAGAGTGGTCATAGTGTTTCTGGAAGGTCTGGGGAATGTTGATTGAATGATAGTGTTGCTACTTCAACACTGTTCAAGCTGCTAGTGAAGTTTCACTAGATGTTTACAAAATAGACATGGCTAAGCATACTCCATCTCTTATTTGTCTACATGTCACATTTTTAGCAAATATTGCTGTTGTAAGTGGCCTTCAGCTTGACTGGGCCTTACTATAATGAAAAACTTGCTTTCTGAAAACTGTATTGAAAATCCTGCAAAAAAAGTTGCCTTTGTCTATTGCAAAATGCAGGGCCTCCTTTCTTATCCTGCTTGTGCAGATCCTCTTTAAATTGAAGCACACAATTATAGTACATTCCTTCAGAGTATATGTCACAAATGTTTTCCTACTTGCACCTTGGTAGAATGAAAGTAATGATTTGCTCTGTTGTAGCATTCTTGATACTTATTTTGCATGCTGCTGTGAAATAGTAAGTTGTCTAGGGGTGTGAAAATAATCAGAAACAACAGAAATGTCTAGAATTATAATAATATATCTAAAATTATGGTCTGCTTTACGCAAGGATAATTACCTTTAAAAAATAAACCTAGCTATAGAAATTGTGGTTATGGAGGGGAAATAAATGAGATCTGCAGAGCAAAAGTGACTTTAGTTTGGGCTTAAGTTAAATTGACTCAGCTGGAGGTATGTGTCTCTAGAACTTTGGCCTATTGTGTTTTATAGACAGCATTTCCTTTGGAATGTTTGAATCTTGAATGCCAGAGAGTCCATTCCTAAGGTTGTCCTATGCCATGAGTTCATGTCCATACACACACGGGCATATCAGTCTTGTTCAGCAGAACATGTACCTAACCTGAAGGAGAAATGTCTTGCTAATTTTCAAGCAAGCTGTTGCAGCAATATGTTGAATGTCACCCATGAAACTCTTTTTGTCAAGGGGATAGGCTTTTGCTTGCATGGAGCCTAAACCAATGAAATGTATGTCCTTGGTTTCAAATGGTTAAGTGCTGTGCAGAAACGAGACTGTGCTGATGTCTGATTATCCATGGAGTAGTGTAAAACATTAGCCTCCAATTGCTACTGTGTTAATAACTACAGAGTGTACATATTCCTGTTCAGTGGGTTTTATAGATCACTTTAAAATCTAAATGTTTTCATTCAATTTTTGTAATAGATCACTTCATTCTTCTGCCTTGTGAGATTGCTGCTACTCAACATGTAGCAATGACAATGGCAGAGTGCAGTCCTGAAAACAGAAGTTGGACAGCAGCTGTTCCAGTGGACAGGCTGATATGCCACTGTCCAGACCCTTTGTCACTGTTCACAGCAATAAGGGTGTTAATTTTCCTTTCTTCATAAAAGGAATACAGAGCTCCAGTTGAGGCAAAACAGTAATGACACATGAGGAGGCATCTTAGAAAAGAGAAATAGTTTAACACCAAACTAATATGTTTTTCCTTTTAGCGTATTGGTTTAGTGAGTCCTTCAGGTTGGCAGAAGGAGTGTGACTTACCAGATGTCCTACATTTTGCAGTCCCTGTTGGGGAATTGTCCCTGTCGGGTGTCATTTGTGAGGCCTTTTAAACCCCATTATCACAGCAGAAGGACAGAACCAGGACTCATTCTAACAAAGTCTTTGTGCTGCCACCAGAACACTAGGAAAATGAGCCAGAACCAGCCACTCATTTTACCAGTAGAATAATTGAAAGTTGAACAGCGTATTTTGTTTACTGGCAAAGGGCTTTTGCATCAAGTACAGTAGACCAATGGTTTTTGGACATGCCATACTAATGTGTTTCTTCATGCTGAATGTTAAATGATGTGGCTGCTAGAGAATGCTTAGGAAAGAAGCTGAGAGTATTGCTGTGTAGCATCCCATTGCCTCCTTGTAAAGACTCTGACTTTTCTCTGTTAGGCATGTGCCCATATGAGAGAATAGCAGGATTTTTCTGAGAGAAGGTACTGTGCTGGCTGGCCGAGAGATATTGATGCAAGGATCCAAAGTCTGAGGGCCCTTTAAAAATTGTGGTATTCTGAGGGAGCAAATATATGTGGGCAATCAAAGACACCAAGAATTTTCTTCGTCAGTTTCATATAACAAATTTTCTTAGGTGAATCTGGGAAAGAATATGCTTTCATACAAAGAGGCAAGTCACATGGCGGATTTATTTGAAGCCCTAATGTTCTTCTAAGTAAGATGTATAGTATAGATATTTGTAGGTCCGCTTTCAAGTCACTGCAAATTGGAAATCTCAAATAAAAGCAAGAGAATAGTGAGAAAATGCTGACATTTGTACTCCAGTCTAAATTTACTTTCGCTTTAGGCAGTAAGTGAGCAGAGCTCGTCCCTGAATTTTATTCTTTCCCCATGTTTCCTCTCTTACTACATGTACTCGTCAGCTATAAATGCTTCCAGTAAACCTGTGCATGGCCTGTAAGTAAACCTTAGCGTGATATAGGCAACTGTATGTGATGATAACCCTTCACAATGGAACAGGAGAAGAATAAGAATAGAAGCTTAGAATATATAAGTAATCATTATGAGCAGTTTATATCAATTTAGTGTGAACTGCAATAACTGCATGTTAGGTGACCAGAAGACACTGGTGGTGGGAGAGAAATGAGATGGAGCCTTTTATGTGCAGAAGGGTCAGGGGGAATGGCCTGATTGTGAAGTGGGCAGTAGATGTATTTTTTTAACTTTATTTATCTAAAGGACTAAGATCGTATCCTATTCCTTTTTATCCATTCAGCTGTTTTACATTAGGAATCAGACTGAAAGGGGGAGTTGCCTTAAGATACCATACGTCTGATTTTGAACCTATGCAGATGTTCCCATTTGCAAGTGTTCCAGTTCATGTGCGGGGATCAGCGGTGCAGCTGTGTTAGATTCTCTAGAATATTTTTCTCTTTGAAAGCTGACCAAGCAGATTTGTGTTGCTTGCTGTTTCTCCCTCCAACCCCGCCATACAGAATCATGTAGTCAGGAATTGGCTATGTGGAACTGCAGGCTACCAGAAGTTGGAAACTTCACAAAGGACAGTAGTTCCTCTCTGCAATCATGGCTGGAGTGAAAAATCATCAGAGTCAGAAGTAATAATACTTATGTCTGGTTCACCTATGTTAGCACTACTTTGGTTTTTCATCTCTCTCTTTTTTTTTTTTAATCTTTCAACTAGAGTCACAATTCACATTTGTTCTTTCTAGTTTTCAAAGTGATGTACATCAAGGTCACTTCCCTTCTTAAAGTCATGACACCTTTGGGGATAAAAACAATGTGGGGATATTTGTTTTAGATAACTAAAATAAACAAAAAAAGGGATTATCCAGTTATTGTTTATCCAGGAACTGGGTAAATCCAGTTCCTAAATATTTTGCTACTTAGCTGAACCTTCCCTCACATTTATTATCTAGCAAAACTAGCATGTTTACAAGCAAACAAAATATTGAAAAGACCAGTAAGCAATGTATTAAGAAACGTGTTTTTAGTAAAGTCTGGAAAACGAAAGTCTGCATTTTGCAAGTTGTTTTGTTGACAACATTCCAGCAGTCTAAAATGGTGACAGTTAAAATGAATTAATTTTTCTCTTAGATTTAAAGATGAATTAGTAAATAATCGCAGTATCGAAGAACAGTGTTTTTATACTTTTTTTTTTGTAAATGTGTAGTAACTGGAGATGCTTATTGGTAGATAAGGTGTGTTTGTTTTTTTTTTTCTCAAATACATCTAAGTAAATTCTAATACAAATTTTATGTGCTTTCCCGTTGTGACTTGGTGCACCAAGGTAGTCTGGTGTAGCTGTTAAAATATTTGGCCCTTCACGGGTCAGTAAACTGGGGACTGGATTTCTCAAGCAGCTGAAATGGGAATGCAGAACTTCACAGTTTTTGTTGCACTAATGATTACCTTAATAAAATACACCGGTGTTTCATGAGCATACGTAGCCTGTGTGTTCCCAGGACCCTTAGCATCTTGATGATCAGATTGGCAAAACTATTTTGGCAGCTAGTTATGTGCTGTGGGTTGTTACGAATGGTATTATTTGTCGTTTATATGTCAGTGTTTTGTTTGATATTGATGTGAAATCTTTTGAAGAAAAAAAAATAGCAAGTGGCTGGATAGCCTTCTTATCTTGCTCTGGTTCTCTTACGTTAAAGAAAGGCTGTGTCAAAGGGGAAGCGTAGGGGAAGCTGGCCATGTTGCTGCTTTACCTGGGCAGATTTGGTGGAAAGCTGGAAGACTTATTTCCAGAATGTGTCATTTGTATTGCTTTTTGTGGTTATATTACATTTGCCCTGTTAGACTAAGAAAAATGTAAGTGCCTCCTCAGGATGTACTATGTTGCACAACTTTGCACAAGTGCAGCAGAGACCCACGAGGTGCTGGACAGACGCTGTGATTTCTGTCATGGAACCCTGAAGAGAGGAGGCAATGTGGACCCCTCTTCCACCCCTAAATGAACTTAGGTTGCATGCACTAAATTAAAACCAAACCAAACCAAAAAACTTACAAACAGAAAATACCTTTGTTAAAGTTGTTTTACACTTAGTACATCCCGTGACTTTCACTGTCACTGAGCATCTTCTCAAGAGCTGTATTTTTAACGTTTATTTTAATGCATTCTGGTTAGCATCACTTTACAGGATAGCACCTTGGCAAGAACGTGTATATGTGTGTGCCTCTGACCTTATGTTGTTTTTCTTGGTTATTTCCAAAGGTGTGTGATAGAAAAGGCTATTGATGGGCAGACTGTGTTCAAACTCACAATCTCTGAGAAAGAGACCATGTTTTATTATCGCACAGTAAATGGTTTGCAGCCACCAATAAAAGTAATGACACTGGGGAGAATTCTTGTGAAGAAATGGATTCATCTTAGTGTGCAGGTGAGTAAAATAAAAACCATTAATATTTGTTGGACTACATCATTTGTGTGAGAATGGTATAACTGTATAAATGTAAAAGGGTAAATTGGGGGATATAACTGGATAACTCTTGAGTCTTGTAGGCAAGGATCTTAATTTGAGAGCTCATTTTGAGGCATTTGCTAATTTAGCACTGCAAAGAAATGCCGTGCTTGTTCTTCTGAATAGATGACTAAAAATTCTCGCCCTTAAGAACATGAGTATTTCTAACATTAAGTCTTGGGTCTCTCAGACTATTTCCTAAAAAAGACAATGTCATCCTCATCTATACATGCTAATATACTGATCTTAGAGGTATACCCCATTTAATGCTAAAAACTTCTTACACTGCACGTAAGTAAACATGTATGAGTTTGTGCCAGCTAGTAAGTTACAGAGCCATTAACTCGTATTTTAACAATATGATTCAGAATTGTTAAAACACAATCCTTGTGTTCTAAAAGTCTTCTGTTGACATAACTTTTTAATAAGTGTACAAATATCCACTGAGGATAAAACAAAATTGAGTTTGTTAAAATTTAAACTGTATGTACAAAAATCAGTAAACAAACAAAGAAGAAATTAAAATTCAGTTATTTGCATGTCTTGTAATTCCCAGCAGATGCTCTAGTAAATTCTATTTGTAAGCCAAGTTCAACTAATAATTATAAAACACAATTATCAGGTATTGAAATGTTTATCTTCTCTTTCCTTCATTTCCTTTATCCGTTCTATTAAATTTCATTTGGTTTACAGCACAATGGAGCGTAGTTTTGCTGCTTTCTTGAAACTTGCTAAAAGGTATTGACTGTGATTTGGATTTTTTAGTGCTGATCTTGTCACTTGTAAGGAGTATCTAAGCTGACGTCTTGATTTTTTTGCAGTTTTCTTTTTTCCAGGATAACAGCATAGTAGTGCGAATAAGATTTTGGCTGTTGGATTAAAAGAGTGACCTTAAGGTAGAACTAATGAACTTTACACTTCAAACACTCCAAGGGTGCTATATTACTGCTGTTGCTGTCAGCCACATTTTCTACTAGCTTCAAAAACTGCTAAAGCCTGGGATAGCAAAGTGCAGAGTGAAAGGGCTGGATTTAAATACACACACATATCTCAAATTGTATTACAAAGAACCCTCAAGCACTCTGTAGAATTTGGTCCTTTGTTTCTTTGGGGGAAGCTGTTCAATGCACAGGAGGAGGAAAGAAGTATAGCTTTTTGACCTTTAAAGGGACACCAGGCTGAAATATCTTTCCCAAGTTTTTGAGCTCAGGGTGCAACCACCTTTCGTTCTGTGATCTGTAGTATTGTAGGAGTCAACTTCCCATTAAAGATGATAGTGCCTGCAGCAGGATCAATTTAGCACTAGGTCTGGCTATGAAACTTCAGGCAAAGTTTTGTTTGTGTGTGGTCTTTTAACCTTTGGCCTTTTTTCTAGCAGCTGTCCAAAAGCATTTTTTTTCTATAAATGGAGAGTATGAGACCATAAAAAATATGCAAAAGTAACATTCGTATAGAAGTATCTGTGTCTTCAGACATTAGTAGTATTTGATGATGATATGTATTTATATAACATGATGATACATATTTGTATAAAGGTGTTTCCTTAAGACAATGAAAAAGGCTACAAAATTTTCAACAGTAGCTTTTCTCTTAAATTCTGTGGTGGTTTAGATCTGTGTAGGAAACACAGATGACAACAATGGGTCAAAATGGTTACCTAGTATATGGTATTGGGTAAAAACTTGACTGTGTCTCTTTAATTTGGAGGAGACTGAGGGGTGACCTCATTAATGTTTATAAATATGTAAAGCGTGAGTGTCACGAGGATGGAGCCAGGCTCTTCTTGGTGAAAACCAATGGTAAGACGAAGAGTAATGGGTTCAAGCTGTAACACAAGAGGTTCCACTTAAATTTGAGCAGAAACTTCTTCACAGTGAGGGTGCCAGAGCACTGGAACAGGCTGCCCAGGGAGGTTGTGGAGTCTCCTTCTCTGGAGACATTCAAAACCCACCTGGACACCTTCCTGTGTAACCTCATCTGGGTGTTCCTGCTCCGGTGGGGGGACTGGACTAGATGACGTTTTGAGGTCCCTTCCAATCCCTAACATTCTGTGATTCTGTGAGATGTTCTCCACAGTGTATTGCAAATTATTGTTGAAAGCCATGCACAGTATTGCATGTTTGGCAAGTAAACAGGGAGGAAGTTTATGGGATGATGCTTTGTTGCTCAGTGACTGCAGACCAAATTACAGACATGTCTAATTGGGAGTGAGTCTGATTCAGGACAAAAGTTTTTAACTAAATGCTAGAACTTACTGATACAGTTAGCAAATAGGGGTGTCTAGTGCTACCCCTGAGGAAAAAAAAAACAAACCAAACAATACTTGTTGGTTTGCTCACAGGGACTTTATGCCTCTTGTTTGTCACAATACACAGGCAAAGTATGGGTGGGCTGGCTGGGAGATCCAGTGGCTGCAACCGAAGAATCGAGGATTGAGGCACGAGGTGTTGCATGCCAAGTTGGTGACAGGAATAACAGCTGAAAGAGACTGTGGGGTTTGGTTTTGAGAAGTGTTCATGGCAGATTGATGATTTCTTGTGTTTGTTTTTTAGCTGGTTGGTTGTAGTTTGTGAAAAGCATGTGTGTGAGTGATGTAGCTGACCATGAGAGAGACTGCTCCGCCGGGGAATTAGGGTCCAAGTCCACCTCTGAACATGGGTATGACTAATATGAGGTCGATTTGGGCTAAAGGTTTCCAAAGCCAAGCAGTCAGTAGGAGCTGGAGCCTGCAAACAGGGTCAGTGGGAAAAATGGGAATATTTGTGTATAAATGTGTCAGAGGAGTGTGAAGTACTGGTTACAGGTGTGAAACTGAATTTAGAGAGAGCAGAAATATGACAGGGTGGCAGATACGTTTGGAATTCAGGTGTAGGAGCATATGCCTATTCAGGAATGATGAAAATGAAAGTTAAATGGTGGAATAGCACCAAATAGTAATTAAATGATAAGAGGGAAGGAAAGAAGAAAGGACAGCACAGATTGAAAATAATTTCTTTGGAATAAAATAATTCTAAGGGAAGAGAAGGCTAGCAAATGAATTGTTCTGAAGTACTCTAGGAATTTAAATCCTTAGGTGTGGATTTAGATGTGTAATTTTCTAGGGAGAACTACTGCTAAGAACTGTGTCATTGCAGAGACTTATGCTTCAGTTTATAGCTCGGAAATTAAAGTTCTAACAGGAGCAGGATCCAAAGAGTCTTGTATGTCCTGCATTAAAAGTTTCTTCATTGAGTAGTTGCTGAACAGAAAGTCTGGATATTAGCTTTTTTTTAAGTGATAAGAGCATTATTAGAGATGTCTCAAAATAATGTTGAGTATTCATAACTAGATTCAGATGAAACAGAAGAATAAACGGTTCTTTGGCTCTGGAGGTATACTTTCAGGATTCAAAGAGAACAAAAAAATAAGGCTACTTTAATAAAACAGGGTGAACTGCAGAGCCCAGAAGTTGTATTGAAAAAAGGCCTAGAGGTTATTGAAAATAAAAATAATAGAATTAAGAGAACTCCCTTCCCTTAAAGGAAAAAAATTAGAAATGTAGTGCCCAGGCTTATCTGAGTGAATAAGCACCTTTGCAGTTTGAGATGGCAGAGTCTGAAAGCACTGGGAAATGAGGAAGCAAATTCATGGAGAATGCTGTGTAGGAATAGAAATAGAACAGTAAATATGTCAAAGTGAATCAGACTTTGCAATGACTGTTAAATGGTAAAAAGTTCTTAAGATTTTTTTTGTGTGTGCCAGAAGACAAGACCTGTGTACAGTGAAGGTGTGCTTAAGGATGGTTTGAAGTAAGGTCCCCAAACTAAATAAATACTTTGCTTCTGTTTTCACTAAGGATAATAACAGTCACAGAGCAAAAACAAGCTGGGTAACAGAAATGAACGTACAGAAACAGAAGTGATCATAACGAGGTAGAAACATGGATTTTTCAAGATTATTGTGTACATGCTGATGCAATGAGTTGGTCTTTGTCCAAAAATTCTGAAGGAACCGGTGCATAAAACCCTTTGGCAAAGAGATGTATTATGCAGATCTACCAAGTCAGAGCTGGACCTCTAATGCTTACATTTAGGAAGAAGTGTGTCATGCATTGATGCTGGCCAGCAGCCAAGCTCCTAGCCCCACCTCATCCTCACCAGAGGAACAGGGGAGAGAAGAGCAGTAGCAAAAGGGAGGAAGCACAGGGGTCAAAATGAAGACATTTTAACAGTTGAAGGAAAGGAGGGTAGAAGGGGAACCAACGATACAAAGGGCAATCACTTGCCACCTCCCACAAGCAGACCGCTGCCTGGCCAGTTTCTGAGCAGCAAGCACACTGGAAGTGAAACTCCTGTCTCCCTGGAGTCCTTTTTCTACCCCAGTTTTTATTGCAAAACATGAGATTATACAAGGTGGAGTATCCCTTTAGGCAGTTTAGGACAGCTTTCCTTACTTTGTCCTCTCCCAAATTCTTGGCCCAACTGTAGCTTA
Organism: Pampusana beccarii; assembly: GCA_013399365.1. Classification (NCBI taxonomy): domain Eukaryota; kingdom Metazoa; phylum Chordata; class Aves; order Columbiformes; family Columbidae; genus Pampusana; species Pampusana beccarii. Next base: position 302,525 of record VWYH01007507.1, read on the forward strand.
CCACTGAGGTGGGATGGGGGGCACAGAGTGGGAAAAGAGAAAGGCTTGACACTGTTTAAGGACTCTTCAGCAATAGCTGAAATATTACTGTGTTATCAATACTGTTTTAACCACAAATTCAGAACACCGCATCATACAGGGTGCTGTGAAAAAGTTTAACTCCATCCCATCCAGAGCCTGTACAAAGAGGAAAGAAGAAGGATCTTGGCAATGCAGACCTATTTGTCTTGACGTGGTGGCATATGAGGATTTAGAAAAGATCTTTGAAGGAATAGATAGAGATGTGGAAGTAAATGAAAAAAGGGATAAAATGCAGCGTGGATTTACTAAAGATAGCTCATCACTGTCTAACCTCTTGGCTTTTTTTTTTTTTAATGAGAAAACTGATTTTCAGGCAAAGTAGATGTGTCAGATTTCCTCTGTCTGGAGTTCAGTTTAGCATTGATGTGACAAACCATGAGAAGTTGTAGGGTTAAAAGGAATGCTTATGGGGATGCTTGGCAATAGATACTGCTCAAAGGAACTTGCTTATAATCCTGGGGAGGAGGGAGGCAAAAAAGCAATTGAATTCCTCAAGGATTAGTCTTTGGACCAACCTTGTGTTATATTTTAATTAATGGTCTTGGCAGAAATATTAAGAACGTAGTGAGAATACTAGCTGGTAACATAATCAGAAATAGGAGAACAGTAAGATGTTATATAGGAAGAATGACGTGACCAAAAGGACTGGCGTAACTGGCATGCAATAAAACTTGGTATTACAAAATGCAAAGTAATGAACATGAAATCCCTCACAAAATCTTTTGCTAAGTAGTTAATAATTTGAAAATGACTGAAGTAGTAGTCCCGCATAGTGATGATGAGTTGCTGGCATGATGTGGCCACAAAAAAGGTGTGTTTTGGGGAAACGTATCAGGAGAGGTGTTCCCAGTAGTGAGAGAAAAGCATCATTGCTGCTGCTCCAGACTGGTGAAGATTTCATGTGAAATGTTAGGTACAATTTCTGGCATTCAAGTTTAAGGAATTTAATTCAGAACAGAGTTACTAAGCCTATGATGACAGTGAAAGGCTCCACACAGGCCTTTCAGAACATGATTTGCAGAATCTTCTTTTGGGAATTATTTATAGTGAAGAGTAGGAAGTCGTACAGTTTCCTTGTCTAAATCTGTTGGAGAGTAAACACCAGGCAGAAAAAGGAACTTTTTCAGTTGGCAGCTGAGTCTGTTCTATTGCAGCAGAGTGTTTCTGAAAAAGCATTCTGATCCAAATAACTGGGATAAGAAAATGTTTTTTTCTTTTCAATTCAGTAACTTTCATAAAAAGGGTGATGTGGTATAGTGTATCCAACAGGAAAAGGTGGGAATTCATATTAATCAATAATTATGTAGGTGGACTGTGGGTATTTTTTGTTTTGTTTTTTTTTCCCTGCGATATTACTTAACAGCCACTGCCAGCAGGATGTTGGACATAAGTCACTAATAGTCTTGGAATGGACTGTTGAAAGGGCTACTTGAGCCTGAATGGCATCAGTTTAAGAGTAAGTTCATACTTTTGAGTAGTTTATGCAGCCTTCTTAATACGTGGTGTTCTGCTGACAGAACTATTTGCTCTGCATTTATTTTCTCTTTATAACCAATAAACATTTGAGAAAAGGAATCCTTGAAAAGTTCTGCTGAGGTAAATTGAAGCGGATTTGCAACAGAAGTGAATTTTGACCTTTTTTTTTTTTTTCTGTCCAATTAAAATGACTTGTTTTTCTCTAATGATGTCTACCTTTATTGTCCACTGCTTATGATTTGTAAAAGAACTTATCTTTTAGTTTTACCATTTCAAACAGTTTTGTGTTTTTTAAGACCATAAATTATGGATCTTGTTTCCTTGAGATTACTGCCACTACTCTAGTTGATTTGAGTTGGTGAGGATCAAGCCCTTCAGGTGTCTGAGAGTTTTAGAATCCTTCTGTGTGTTTGATCTTGATTTAATGGTATTTATCACTGTATCTTTTTAGGTGTGTATTAGCAAAAACTCTGATTGAAGGTATGTAGTGGAGTAAAGGATATCTAGCCTTGAAAGAATCTGATATCCACTGAAGTGAAACCTCAGGAAAACTGGTGTCTGAAAAAATGAACTTTTAAAGAAATAGAAATTTGAAAGCATAGCAATGCATAGTTAAGGCCAGTTGTGTACCTCATTATCTCTGCATAGTGATACCAATATCAGATTTGTGCCACTTAGTAACATCAGCTCAGTTATAAATTTTTTTTTCAGATTCACTTTAAGACTCTCTCACTTTCCCTTTGATACTTCAGAATTTATTTAACCAATTAAGAAGAGTGGAATTTAAACACAAATTTTCAGATACAACCAAAGCTGCTGAAACAGGGGATTCTTTGAGAACATGTCAAATTGATGTATTTGTTTCATATTTAGTGCCTGCAATTATAAAAATAATCTTTTTATTAGCCTTTATTTTGCCTGATCATATCTATGTAACTCTGCCGTGTTTTGGCAGAGTATAGCACATTAAAAGCTTTAGAAAGTAAGTTTAAAATCTAAATGCAGAGAGGTAACCATGACTGAATTACTCTCCTGGGAGGAAAATGCTCTTAGAGTGCCTGTTGAAATCAGCATTATCATTTCAATACATGTCAAATATGAGTCATTTCCTAGTTTAGGCAAAATTTCTTTATAAATCTTTAAATCTTCCAGTTCTTTCAAGAAAAGGTTAAAGTACTTATGATTTAATGAGACCACTTTACATCATAACTGTTTGACTATCAAGAGAAAACTTGTCCTTTCCAATTTGTGAAATCCTTTTATTTTCTGCACAAGTTTTTGAATACTTCAAAATTTATATTAAAAGCAAAGAACCTGAGACTTAAAAGCAGGGAGGAAAACATTTACTCTACACTCTCTGCATATGTATTACTAAATATGAGGTGTTTTAAACTGTGTATTCCCAAAGTTTAGTAAGGACATGAGAAAGCAAAGAAGCATTTTAGTTTAACAAATCACTTTGCTCTCCTATTTGAAGTAGAGTTTGCATCAGTTCTACATATTAGAGCATCTTGCCTATTAATTGCCGTTGTGTCTTGAACGTATTTGGGAGGATGCAGTCTGTCCATATGGTTGGTGCAATGCTCCCAACAGACAGCAGAGCTAAAACACATGTTACAGTCTTGTATAATGTATTTGAGTGTCTGTTTAGAGATCTGTTCACAGAAACAATGAGCACGGCTCTCTTGGTGACTCGTTCATCATTTAATCTGCTACGGCTGCGAGCTGTTCAGATACTGCTGCTGAACTTGCAGCCTTGGGGTTCTTTGATATTAGTAACTTGCTGTGCTGCATCCAGAAGTCCTGCTTCTTGCTTGCCTCTTCTGCTCTGGGGGTTCTAGGATGTTGGCTGTTTGTGTTGATTTGAAAGATCTTTGTTATTATAACTCCAGCTCCTTGGGAAACTGGGATATTTCCTAGAAGCGTCTCTCCCTCTCCCTCTCCCCCTTCCTTTCTTGCCTGAATGTGAGTTCAGGCAAGTTCTTGTATATTTGCGGATTTAGACTTACAGTCTAACAGCTGCCTGGGAGCACAAGACAAGGAACTTCACCTGGTCCAAGAAGTTAATTTCAGAGAATGCCCAATATACAGGTTTGGGGTTTTGCCAATGCTATCTTGACTACACTTCTGGAAAATGCAGATGTTTTTTCAGTTTCAAATGCAAATCCCACCGAAGTGTGCACAGACTCTAAATTATATATGGTGGGAATGGAATTAAGTCTTTGTATGACCAGTGCTGGGATGAGGTAGTACTGAACGGTTTGCAGAAGATATGCCTGACTTGTCTGGAGAGTTTCAGGTGAGATTTGAAATCTATCAGGTTTCAATTTGTTTTACAAGTAATTTGTTTGCTTATACAAAAATATGTGCAGCCAATTGTATTTTTAATAAAAGAAGCACTATGTTAAGAATGATTTACCTTCTTTTCCCCCCCGTAGTTTCAAATCTTTAAATGTCTTGCAATTCTTAAGGCTGTGTTTTTGGCCTTTGGTGTGTATTGCCTTTTTATTTAATTTTTATTTTTTAGATAAAAATAAGTAAAGTAACCATGAGCAATGGTCTGTGCTGCTCTAGAATTGTGGGGTAGCGTCGCTTTTTATAAATAAGAAAATAACTTTCAGTCTTCTTTCTAAGCACACCATAATTTTTTCTTAGGATAATTAAGAGCTGTGAATCAAACTTCTAGTGGCCATTGTAATATGCAATACATCTGTTTCTGTCATCTGTTGTTACAGTACGTAAAATATAATTTGTAAGCATATGTGATGTTGTGGTGACATATGAATCTAAAGGTATGTATACCATATGGAAGTAGCTTGCCTTCTTAAAGGAGAATGTTTTGAAAGATAAAGAAAAAAATATGTACTTCAAGTGTTCAAATTCAATATTAATAATGAAAGTAAAAATTGTATAACTGAAGTTAACTGAGAGAGGGATGCATGCTGTTTAACAATATCCTGTGAATTAAACTGTGGTCATTGGAATTAACTACTTTCATATTGCTGGATATCTGCAGTCCTACTGGGAGAAACGTAAGCAAAAAAATATTGTTTAGATTAGATAGCCCTTGATAGTAAGATAAACTCTTTAATACATGTTTATGTACACTGCTTATAAGTGGGTTCCCAGATAGGTATTGCTTGGTGTGATTTTTAGGTACGTTTCTGCAGCTGTAGGACTGCTCTTCCGTTTGTACCTTTGTGTGCCCTTGACTTGTGTAGGGAGCAAACTTTGAGAGGTTGGGAGTAGCTGTGTGTACTTGATATGGCTGTTGGTGCAATATTAATACTTTTAAGATGACACTCACGGGGGACATCTATCAGTTTTGTGTACGAGAAATTCTTTTTGGTACAGGTTTACCTTCTGTCTGTTTGAAGTCTCGCATTACTGAAGAGCACTGCTGGTGTATTGAATTAGATTCCTTTCTGGGGAGACCAAGCTTGAAGTTGCACACTGGAGTATCACCATTTAGAGCACACCATTTGCAATGTGGGCAGAAGGTCCTCCAGAAGGTAGTTCTTGGCATACACAGTGTGTAAGCAGAAAACTGGCAACTGGTTTGAACTACTTTGCTGGTAAAAATGTATCACAGATATTGAACCATTGTCCTTCCCTCTATGCTGTGCCAATTGTTAACTAAATGTTTTTGCAAGGTGCTTGAAACTTTTTGGTAAGATTCTAAAAGCTTCGTGAGTACAGCCAAATACAGCAGCTTCTGCTTTTCCTGGTTAGTTAAAAAAAAGTTATTACTGCATTTGGTTCAGGTTTCTGTAGCTTGAAGACAGAGACTTAAGTGAGAAGTCTGATCAAGAAATGGAAGATGAAACTTTCAGATCGTCCTTTATGCAACCTCCATTATTTATGTGTGAACTCTCTCATGTACATCCTGCATTATCACCTATGCATGCAGCAAATGGAAGGTGACATAAATTATGTGTGTAGATCCATCCCGTACAATGCAAAATCCATATGTGCTGGTGGTAGTCCACAGGGGAGGAATCTTCTGGTAAGTCTTCATGTACTTTTTTCTTGTGGAAGCAAAGAATATTTCCTGGCACTGAAAAACTTGTCAGCTTGGCTGGAAAGTAGTAAGGTCTGGGGAGGAAGAACTTCTGTCCATGTGTCGTGTTCCAATACCTCAGCTCAATAATGCTGTAATTTTTGCATCGTTGAAGAAGTGCTGTTCTGATTTGACAATCTGTCTAGATACTCTGAGTATGAAAGAAGAGTAGATGGACAGAAAGAGTTTTTTTGGCTTTTTGTTTTTTTTTTTTTTTTAGATACACCAGTGGTTTTGGAGATTCTTAAGATAGACTGTATTGAATAGCCATTGACTGACCTATTTTTAGATTAATAGTCTAGTTCTTTTTAATAATTTATGCTTTGGTATTGCTAGTATCTTGTGGCAATGAGTTCCTCTTATGCAACTATGACTGTATGAAATTGTTTTTTATTTTAAATCAGCTGTCTGCTAACTTATTTTGCCAATTTCTTTTGTCAGTTGCTTTCCATTTATAATTCTCATTCAGTTTGATATTTTGGTTATAAAACTTGATCACATTTATAATTGTTTAGAAACTGCATCTCTCCTTATATTGAAGCCATTCTGCAGTTAGATGATCCTCACTGATCTTTTCTGAAACTTTTGGGGTTATACTATTATAATTTTGGGAATGCAAAGGTCGGAGCTCCACTTCTTATTCCAGTTACTTTGCACCATAAATTTCTAAACAATGAAGTTTTGTGGTTTTGTTCTTCCATTTCTTTCCCCATAAGGAATGTGTTTCCTCTTTACCATTGGGCATTTTGCTCATTAGTAGGTTACTATCTACAGTAACTCCAAGACCACTTTTTCTGAGCAGTGACAGTTCAGAACTTAATGTTAGGTTTACATCAGAATATTTTTCTCATGTCTGCTACTTTGTGGTTAACGCATTTAGTCTGCTACTTTATTGCCTGTTCCTTACTAGTGTAAGTTAGGGAATGTCCTGTTGGAGAGCAGTGTAGGGGAAAGGGACCTGGGGGTCCTGGTGGACAGCAGGATGACCATGAGCCAGCACTGTGCCCTTGTGGCCAGGAAGGCCAATGGCATCCTGGGGTGTATTAGAAGGGGGGTGGTTAGTAGGTCAGAGNATAAATATGTAAAGGGTGAGTGTCATGAGGATGGACCCAGGCTCTTCTCGGTCACAACCAATGACAGGACAAGGGGCAATGGGTGCAAACTGGAACACAGGAGGTTCCACTTAAATATGAGAAGAAACTTCTTCTAAGTGAGGGTGCCAGAGCACTGGAACAGGCTGCCCAGGGAGGTTGTGGAGTTTCTTCTCTGGAGACATTCAAAACCTGCCTGGACACCTTCCTGTGTAACCTCATCTGGGTGTTCCTGCTCTGGCGAGGGGATTGGACTGGATGATCTTTTGAGTTCCCTTCCAATCCCTAATATTCTGTGATTCTGTGTTCATTTAGTAACTCTGAGGTAAGCTTTGACTTTTACTGTCTGAATGTATTAACTACATCCTTTTTTCACCTCACTAACCACTGTTTTCAAGTCTACACAAAATGTTAAATAGCAGAGATCATTGGAGTTATCTACTGATAAATTGTCTGTGTGAAATGTGGCCATTTAATCTCCACCAAGTTTGAAACCTTTCTGCAAAGTCAGTATATTATATTGGTCAGTTCTTCCTTATCCACGTGCATCTTAACTAACTTAAAAGAATTTGAAGTTGGATCTTGATATCCTTCCACAAAAGCCATGTTCCCTTTTCCAATATACAATATTTATCCATGTACTTTTCCAACCAATTCACCCTGTGTAGTCTTGATTTGATGGATTATCAGAACAGTTGCTTCAAGACCCAGTCATGCATCATGTCTGTAATTTGAATCTCTGCATTGTTCTTTCATCTGTGCAGGGCTAATTGAAAATTGCATTTTCTGTTTCTGCTGCTTTTTTGATCTCCCATTGAATCTGAAGGTGCTGTTTTTTCTTTTTTATTTAAAAAAAAAATGGCTGGAATACTAGCTTCTGTAGTATGTTTTAATACAGGTAGTTTGTTTACCTTATCAAAATTTGAACTTTCGTATGATCGATGCAATTCCTGACATTCAGGTTCAAATGTCTTATAGGCATGTTTTGTCATGGTTTACAGTCTACATGCATGTTTACTTAGGATGGGGTTTTTTAAAATATTTTCAAGTTATTTTTTCCCTCAACTTGATGTCTTTCTTTCGTAATTTGATAAAGTAGTAAACTTGCTGTATTTGGCTGTAGGAAAACCTTACCCTTCTTTGATTCCTTCTGTTCTGGAAAAGTGTTTCAGTTCTGAATTGACCTAAATCTTTCTTTCCATGCACTATTTGCTCAGTTGTGTCAGAATCATGCAACCTTGCTTGTCTGGCCCTTTGTGATACTGGCAGCTTTTCAAAGAATGGCACTGGCTTTGATCTTCTGCCTCCTGAATTACAGCCAAAATATTTTCCTCTTGAACCTCTCTTCTCTCCTTTCTAGTGGTACCTAGTTGTAACTTTGCTATTGCAATTTGCTGTTGTGTAGATGGCCTATATATCTTGTTAGGTTCATCGTTGTTGCACCTTTAGGCAAATCAGCATGTGATATTCAGTGGCAGCATAGATTAAACTATTGATATTGCTCCTAATCTGACACTTCAGAACTCCAAGACTCTGTTTCTTTCCACTGAAATTCTTATCCTGAAGATTTATCCGCATTACTTTGAGATATGTGCCTTTCTCTTTCTAGCTTGATGACCATGTCCCATAGGACTTCTGTGGTTCCTGGAGTCAGGACTTGTCAACAGAAGAAGTCTCTCATCTCTCTGAGCTTCTCTAGGTGACCTGCTTGAATCTTGATAGTAGATATTCTGTCTCTTCAAGTTACTGTTTGTGCCTTATGCATGTCCCTCTTGTCTGTCAGGCAGGTAATTATATGTGTAATAGATCGGCAAATTGGGTTACCACTCTTCTGCTGGACTTCTAAGTGCATTTTATTATATTTGATGGGCTTTTATCCTTTTCCTTAAATTGTGTTTATTGGCATCCTCATCCTTGCTGTTGATCAGTAATCACCCTGGCCTTTCTGTGCCTTGAGACCTGTCTACTAAAGTGCATAGAAAACCTCTATGAACTTTCTGAGCAGCCTCTCCTGGCCCATCTCCAACAAAATGTGGCTGAGGGAGCTGCTGCATAAACTTTTTCCTTTAGGTTTTTCCAGAAAAAAACTACTAACAATAAGGTATCACAACACAGTCCTCTGAAGTCAGGTTTGGTCTATGTTCAGTTAACAGCACAGTTTGGGTGCTTAGTAACTCTGGAAAAAACAGTATTATTAAAAAATGAAAATTGAAGCTTCCAGTTAATTGTCATCAAAAAGTTTTGGAGAGTTACAGTACAAAGGAGTAGTTGAATGACCGCTTCTAAAAAGAACTTTGTGACGGAAGGAAGAAAGCAGGGCACAGAGGAGAATGGAAGGGCCTGAAGTAAGGTTGTTGGAAGGAATATTAAAGGAATCGAAGGCAGAATTTTGTGGATCCTTGACCATGAAGGGAAACTAAACCTTGAAAGAAAAGATGAGACTATTTGCAAAAATCCCTTAACTGGATACATGGAACTTTTGCAGTGAGGTATTCAGAAGACAAGAATAATTGCTTTTTTCTTATGTAAATCATCACAAAAAAGACAGAGGGATGGATTTTCAACCTTCTAGTCCCAGCAGAGCTGTTCAGCTGTTGTAGAACCATTGTATTTTTGCATTAAATTTGGGAATGACTTACAAGTCCTGCTATTGAGCAGTGCAAAATGGTGCAAAGTTCTTCACATATAATCAGTTCAAAAGACTAGAATTTAATCTGCAGCTGATAGTGTAATACAGGGTTAATAATTGTATGTTAGTAACAGCTCCCTTCATTTGTGTGAGTATCTCCTTATTCTTTGACTAGTGAAGCACAGAGACTTTATTCAGAAGGGACGTTTCATTTGACATCTACATCTCATCCCTAATTTACATGATTACAAGTAGTTCAGGAAAATTCAGAATCAGTGGTTGTGCTGTATTTTAAATGGAGGGGGCACAGAGAAAATGTGCATTGTTATGAGATTATCTAAAATGTACTTTCAGACCTTTTGTTTCAATTAATTTGGGCAAGTCTATTTTATGTAACTGTTCTAGCTGCTAAAAAGCAGCTTGTCGAATCCTTAATACTTGTCTCCTTTCATGTTACTATAGTGATCGTCAGATCTTGGATCTGATTTGTTCTGTGACTTGGGAAAATAGAGTCATTATGCAGCAAGAAAGCAATTGTTCTCCATGTATTTTCAGATCTGATGACGAGGATCCTTTTATTATGTTTGATTGTTTGGAACTCATTTGCAGTGCAAGAGTCACTTGTTAAACCTTTCCATGTAAAAATAACAGAGATGGATCGATGGTTAAAATAGTAGTTAGAGCAAAGGTTATTTGATAATTACTTTAATTTTTTTAACAAAATCTATATTTGCAGTCTTGAGCTCCTACATTCTCTCTGCCACTCCCCCGCCCAGGTATGTTTATTCTGTCCTGAGGTATCAGCAGTAGATTGATAGACCTCTACTGACGTAAGCAATAAAGAATATTTTTCATTGTTACAGCACTGGTTGGGGTAGAAATCGGCAGGGCTGTAGTTAACCATTTTAGTAATATTTCATACTACTGAAATACTGGTGAAGAACTCACCAACAAGATTAAATAAAAATTGCCAGTCCATAATTGGAATGCATACTCTATGGCAGAAGGATTGCTAATCTCTGATTCAACTGTTTATTTTGAAACAATGTTTACTTATTTAAATACTAATTCTTTAAAAATGCAGACCATTTCAAAAGCTGTCTCTTTGCATCAATCTTTCTTTGTCTTCAGCCTTGTTTATCAGGTAATTGGCAGTGTGGGTTATATCACTCGGTTTTTAACACTGTACTAAAATTGCCCTTGTCCAAAAAATTAATGACATACATGATTCTTATTTTGGATCCTTCTTCTTTCTCTTACTTGCATTTTTGCATTTGGAAGCCTTTATTCACGAAATAGCTGTTAGTTTTTCTTAAACCTGTAAAACACCTTATGGATCGGTCTATGTTCCAGTTGCTTTCTGATTTCACTGTTTGGGGTCAAATTTGTGTTAATACATGGCTTATTCTCAAACAGAGTTAATTGCTTCAGGAGCACGCTAGGGTTCCATCTTTTTCTTCCTCTTCTCCCCTCCCACTCCTCCACTCTTTTTTTTTTTTTTTTGGTTTTAAATTTATGTTGTTCTTCAGGGAATTCAGGCTGAAATAGTGGATCTATGCACAAAAGGAAAGACTTGGATTGAAGGAAAACCATTTCCTGTTGAGAAGGGATTAACATTGTAGGAGATAGTGAAAAAGAAAAGTGAAGGAGGGCAAAGAGAAAAGCTAAATATCTTTTATACAAATGCTGGGAGCATATGTAATAAGACTGCTGAATTGGAGTGACATGTTTTCAAGGATAAGAAAGATATTATGGGAGTAAGAGAGACAACCGGGAAAATGAAGGGGGATTTAAAATGCCAAGATACACAGTTTTAGTGAAGGGAGAGCTAATATAAAGCTGGAAGAGATGTAACAATATTGCTGAGGGATGATACTCAGTCTGCAGTTGGAAACACCTCTGCTCCCTCCCCTCTCTTTTGTTTCTTTCTTTTTAAACTAACTTCAGTGGTTTGCATACAAGGTAAGGACAACTTAATGTAGTTGTGATTCTTGACGCTTGCACTAGACTTGGAGGTGGTCCAAAAAAAAAAAACAAACCAACAACCAAAAACCCACAAAATAAAAATATTTAGGACATAAAATTGGCCCCCAAGAAAAACAGAACTTTGATTTGAAGAATCCTGGGGTATTGAGGAGGAGACAGTAGGAAGAGAGAGAGATTGCTAGAGATCAGTTAGGATCTTGGCTGTGTTAAAACTGCAAATAAGAACACATTTCCATCATTCTTGTAAGGTTGTCACCTTTATACTGTTGTTGAAACAGTATAGAATATTGACACTATTATCACGGAAAGATTGTAAATATGAATCTGTGTATGAAGATAAGAAACAAAATCAAATTATCACAAAATCGTGACATTTGAAATGGTCGTGGTTATGCTCTGGATGGAGGAAGCAGCCCTAAAGTTATTGATTTTAGCAAAGCTAACTTTGAAGGAAAGAAAAATGCTCCTGGGATTTTTGCCTGCAATCCTGTGATGCATGGGAAATCCACTCCACACAAGTGGAGAGTACATAGTGTATAAAACACGTAGAGAGGCCACAATTAAAATTCATCCCAGTTAAGTCAAGAAAAGGAAAGGCCGATATAGGCCTGAGGCAAAAGAGGGAAAGGCAAAGAGACAACTTGCCCCCCCGACCTCATGCTTTTTCCTTACCCTTCGCTGTTCTTTACAATTTCTTCTACTGTCCCTTTATTCTCTCCAGCTCTTCTGTCTTAAAGACAGTTCTATCGCTGTGGTCCCATGATGAGGTTTCTTCCTCAAGTCTCTGTTTTCTGTACACTGGATTTCTCAGAGCATGGGCATAGCTGTTCAGAGAGCTCATAACATGGGTGTGAGTCTAACTCCCTCTTTCCTGCCAAAAATGCTTGCGCTCTGCATCCACATAAATGCCAGCTGTATATAGTCAACACATTTCCTCTTCCCCAAATTCCTTTATCTGTTTGTGGCTCTGGGATGATTCCAGTTCACTATATGGTGAGGGAAGGAGTGAGGCAGAGGCAGCTGGGGAGGGCCAGTGAATGGGTACGAAACAACTCATGTGGATGGTGGGGCTGTGTGAAAATTTTTAGAAAAATACACCTTGCTGGACTGGAATGTCTTCTACTGAAATGGCAGGAGTTCTTTGAGAGAGAAGGGTCAAACAAGCACACAGATGGCTACAGGTGGTGTTCCTTTCTTTTGTGCAAAGTTAGGATACAAATCAAGTCTTCTTTTGGGACCCAGTAGGCAAGATGCTTTGTTGTCCAACATCCCACCTACACACATTATCAGACATCTTTTTTCAAGGTGTAAAGAACAGCTGTGAGGAAGAAAGTAAATTGGAACATATTTGAGGTCTGAATCTCAGCAGGTGTAAAACAGCATTGCTGAAGCTGAAGGCAGTTTATAGTAGCTGAAGATCTGGCCCTTAACTAAAGCAAAGAGTTCGAACAAATTTTGATCTGGCATTTTGTTTGTAAAAGGTGCACAAAGATGATAATGGCGAAAGTGGATTTCACAGAGAGATTTAACGGGACAGTGATGAAAGATCAAGTGGTCTTTTTCTGTCAGTCAATCTGTATTCTCTCTTTTTCTTTTCTTTTTTTTTTTTTTTTTTTTTTTTTTTTTTTTTATTTTTATTATTTTTTTTTTTTTTATTAGGTTTATTTTGTGTTCTTTTTTTTTTTTTAAGTCTGAGTGATTTGTTAACTGCAGAAATAGGCAACAGGCAAAGAGGATGACGATGTGGTCTTATGGCATCCAGCTGATGACCAGTTTCTGAAGGTAATATGAGGGATCATCAAGTTTAGTTCCGTATGTATTGTGATGATAGTTGCATCTATATTTAAAGCTTTCTGTCACCGAAGCACTCTTGGTGTTGTCAGATGTCTATTGGACTGGATGAGCTGCAACTTCTTGCAATTGAATGTCAATAAGACCAAAGCAATTTTGGTTGATTCAGCACCAGCTTAAGCATATTCACTTGCACAGATTATATTTGACAGATAGTTACCTTCAGCTGAACTCTGTGGTTAGAAGCCTTGGTATACTCCTGACAGTGAGCTTAGAGTTGATGCCTTATGTTTATTTCATATCCTGTTTTTGCCTTCCTAATACTGCATGTGTATGTCTACATTTAAATAAATTCACAGCTGAAGTACTAGTCAGTCCACTTGTTATCTCTGGACAGAATGTTGTGATGAGTCAATTTCAGCGTTTAAAAAATGATGCGTTTTCCCATTTAGGCAGTTTTAATTTCAAAAGCCATCTAATCAGGATTTTTTTTTATCAGGAACTCCTGGAAAAATGTCTGTCAAAACCAAACAACAAGAGGAGATGAAAGGAAAAAGTAGAGGATAAAACCAAACTTGAAAAAGTATTATTCTTTTTGGAATGTTTTCCTGGTATTTGACCAGTTTGCTGTTCTGCAGGAGAATATATTCAATAGAAGTGTTTTAGCCTGTTATATAAGTGTAAGTTAAAATCCTCCGGATTCTGCAACAAGACTGTGCACAGTGTCATCAAATACTGATGTGTGTGTGCACCCCCTATAAATCTTGTAAAGAAAGGCGTCTTTCCAGGTCTTTTCTTGTAACAGTCCTAAAATAGTTTGGGTTAATATACAGTTTAATTTGCTGATTTGGTGAGCTGATCCTGCTTTATGGTGAACTTATCAATATTGAAACCTCATTTGAGGCATACTGACAAGAATTTCACTTCTGGATTATTTCAAACCATTTCCCCATGCAGGGTCCTGGTCAGCTTTAAGTAGCATTTTGAAGAAAAATTCAGTTATTTAAGACCAAATAGCTTGTGCATATAAACCGTTTCCACTCACTTCCACTTCTGTTTTTAAAAGCCAAAGGTGATTTTCCTACAGAGCTTCAGGAGCTTATAAAAGGGAGATTTTGGAGTTTCTACTTCCTTTTCTCAGTGAAGAATAGGAATGCAGCATCCTTGAATTCTGATATGAAAGAATTTAAAATAAAATGCATAATAAATTGAAAAATTTGTAGTTGCGTATTTGGCTAGACTGGCATGCTCTGGTGAGAGGGCAGAGTTGACTTTGTATTGTTGGCTATGGTTAGGTAACGAATCTCGGCCTAGAATTGCATTGGCTTGGCCTCCTTCTGAAAGCAGCAGAATGGTTGGAAGTAAAGGAATCTCTCCTAACCATGAATGGTAGGTAAGCACTTTCTCTTTTAAAATCATAATAAAGTCTCTGACTGTACTGTTACTCAAGTCAGTTGCTGCAATGAATGGCCCCAAGCCTTTTTTTTTTTTTTTTTCCTCTTCCATAAAATGCTCTTTGGTCTGAGAACCAAAGATGTGTGAAAAGTGTCACTTTGAAACCTACACAAATGCCAGGGTTGCAGCTTGCCTCTGTCTTCTTGTGCTCTTTTTCTTCAAGCTTGCAGCCAAATTGCTTAGCAGGCTTGAAATACAGAGGTGGGTAGTAGGTTAGGGTTTACTCAGAGGTGCTCTTATAGCTTAAAAACTTTAGGATTTTCCATGTGAAGATAATATAGGATTTGAAACATAGGTATTTAGAAACGTGAATACTAATTTAATCATAGCAGGGTGGTGTGGTTTTTTTTTTTTATGTGTGGATCTTTTGCATTTGCTATAAGATAATGGGCATATAATATAAAACAACATTGAAGATTTTGAGTAACTGTAGTGGCTATATAAGGTAGTACTTATTTTCTCCTGTACTTTGTAAGAAAGAGAAATGCATTTGAAATCAAGACAGAGTTCTAGCTGAAGCAGCACCAAGCTTACTGGCAAACTCATCAGAAGTTCTTTTACAGGTAGGGAAGGTGCCATTTGTTTGTCAAGTGTTATGCAGATAAATTATCTGAGCTGGCTTGTCCTTCTGGATATTATTCTTTAATTTTCACACCCCTCCACTCCCCCATTCCCCTGTTCCTATTAAGGTGGTTATTAACTTCTTTTTGGATCTGTTTGAGAACAAGATCCCAGACAAATTCCTCTTGACATATTCTTGTTCTCTTACATTTGCTACATAAATTCATTGTATCTTGCCAAGCTTTACATCTGCCAGATTCCTTCTGTGTTCTCTCAATTTTCCTTTGAAGTAGGAAAATTAAAATGCAAAGAGCAAAAGAGTAAAAGTGAACTCTTTTTATGTTGGGGTTATAAGCTTTGTCTCTGAGAGAGGTAAAAATATATATTTAAAAAAAAAAAAATCACAAGGGATTTTGATGTATGTAAGACATCTGCCCAAACATCCCCAGCAATGGCATCACTGCCAAAATGTACTTGCACTACAAAAATGCACAGTAGCATTTATTCCTGAGTTATCCATTCAGCTAAGGTTTTAAATTTGAGTTGGTCTGCACATGGTATGTTATGTTGTAAAGAGAGATGGGCAATGTAAGACAGTATGAGCAGGCTGTGCATTGGTGTCGGTGAGTGTAAAGTGTGGAGTAGGGGATGGTTGAGTGTGGCGTGGAATCCTGACGCATCTGCAGTGGTTAAGCTGTGGAGGCTACTGCTCCTCTTTATTTTCTAAAGCAGTCATAAGGTGGATGATAGGGAGAGATGGCCTGAAGGCTTGGGAAGGGCAGACGAATTTTGGGATAAACTCTTTATGTTATTCCTTGTTTGTGTTAATGTTTGTGAGAAAAATAGTCCTTGGGGGCACTGAATCTGCTCCCACCTGTATTCACTGTGTTTATTTATTTATTTTTTAAAGCTAAATGTGAATGTAGTAGATTAAAAAGGAGAAATAAAAATTACTAGAGTAATGCAAAATAAGAAGAGTAAGGCAGAACTGAGGGGTAGAAAAGGAGCCCTTCAGACAGCTGTTCAAGATGTGTAGATTCCATAGTTTATTTACTGAAGAAAGGTGTTGAATTGTGGCAGAAGGTTGTCTGCCATTTCTGATGCATCAATTTAGGAGTGTATAGATGCCCAGATTTTTAAAAACATGTAAAATGCAGCATCATGGTTTTTGGTTGCTAGCTCTATTTAAATCACAGCTGAAAGTAAACTTGGATTTGTGCTAATGGTTTAATCCTATTTTTTTCCCCCAAATTCCATTCTTCTGCTTTGTGTTGCTTAAGTCTGTATCACTGACCTTTCCTTTTTACAAAAATTCACTTACAAAATATTAAAGCTGTGTGGAAGCCTTTGTAACTACAGCTTCAGCAAGATCTGCAATTATGCAAGAAAATACCGAAAAACATACCTGTGTGCATCTCATCTCTTTGATATGCAAAACCCCTTTACTGTATCTTTTATTAACTGTTATGCTTCTCTTTCACGCCTGCTTTCACAGAGCAGAGGTATGAACCCGCATGTCCCCCAGTGGCAGAATATGCCGTATATCTTTATATGAGCAGGCAAAAAGAGCATATTTAGACAGGTTGAAGGTGAAAAACATTTCTATACTCAAGTTTCTGATTAGACCATTATAGCAGCATCACTAATTCCCCCCCCTTCCATCTATTGTCTCCCTCATCTGTTGTCATCAGTGACCACTGTTGATTTGTTGACTCTATTAAAGTATTCAAGGAAGCCACAGGCCTGTCATTTTGGTCATAACCTTAATCTGTTTCCTCACCTTGGGAGAAAATGTGTTAATACAGTGTCTGTTTCTATAGAATGAACTCATAGAAAAAGTTCCTGATGCAACAAATCTGCAGTACGTTTAGAAGAAGAAAAGTGTTTCTGAATCTCAGTTATTTTAACAGATAGCAAACTGTGTTTAGGTAGCAACTTTTATAAGAACCATACCAAATTAAGTGACAGTAAGCAACTGTAACATTATGTTGTGTAGTAATTTTTGAGCTGGATGAGTTGCAGCTTCTCCTGATTTCTCATGGTCTCTGATTCCTCATGATTTCTGAATGATTAAGTAAATCATTTATGCTAACTTCTGCTTCTAACTTCTGTAAAGCCTGTGTAACTCTATTGATTCTGAAGTTGCTTTAACCTTTATAGCAACTAAGGGGAGGGCTCATTTCTGCTAGTTTCCTGATCTGGAAAATAAATGGAACTTTATTTGTTGATTGATTGATTTAAAATGCCTTATGGGTAAATTGTATAGCTACCTAATTGCTGTTCGTAAAGCACTTTAAAATTCTTCATGTTGCATATCACCTTCTTTATAATAGTAAAATTATTTCTATTTCTGCGAAATTTATTACTGTGAAAACAGAGCTTATTGAAAGGATAGACTAATAGACTTGTTTGAGTTATCTTACACTTTATTTTGTGTTTGCTTATATGGAGGAGAATTTGCTTGTTTCTTCGTATTTGAGAAACAGGCTTTATGTTTTAATTTGTATTTAATTTTTAAATTTAGCTTGCATTTGCAGCTAGCTAGATTTGCACTTTTAACTTAAAATTAACTTGCTTTTTTTTTTTTTTCTTTTAACTTTAGTTTGCACATACCTGATATTTGGGAGAATCTTGTTCACTGTCTGATACGTATCAATCCTGGAACTGCATCTTTTTGGTATTGTTTGGAAAGAATGGTGTCTATTACATGTACTGATACGTACTATATTTCCTAGTATTTGTATGAAGATGAATTTTTTTGTCCTTGTTTTATATGTTGGTCATTCTCACCACTGCCATCTGAGACTTTCTTTGATGGTATAAATAGCCTTAAGAGCTGAAGTTAGAGTTGAAGTGTTTGCCATCACTAAGCTGGCCGGATAACTACATAGGCCAGAGTTGGTATCGTTTGGCTTGAACGACTGGAAAAGATTTTTCTATTTCATTTTTGGTGCCAGTGTTCTCTCTGTTGTTGAGCTCTTCATTTACGGCCTGCAAATCTGGGAAGAAATCCATCTGTTTTTTTAAGCCGTCTTGCCAGACACTGTGATCTAATCATTAGTACAATAGATGATAAGTGACTTTAAGATTGAATTGTATTTTATGGTTACCTGAAGCCGTGATAGGAGTAAAAGGTATGTATTTTTAAGAGTAAAAGGAATGTATATTTAACCAGTAGAAGAAGTTAGTGTTGTCCTGAAATAACTTGCCTTAATTTATCTGTAATATTTTAATAAATCTTTCCTGTGACATTAAATATTGGAATAGGAAAAATGATCTAGAGAAAATATGGTACTTATTAAAAAGCAGCTATGCCTTTGAAACATACAATAATCACGAATTCTAAAACATTTGGGGAAGAGACTGCTGCATCTATTGGTTGTATGTTGTTCACTGCAGTGGAGTTTTGATCTCTGGTTAGTGATCCTGAGCTCTGCTCTATTTTGGTATTCTCTATTTTTTAACGGAACAAAAAGGAATCTTTTCCATGTATCTCTCATATTAATGTTAGGACTTATTTTTAATGGCAAAATCTTACTGATGCAAAAAGATCATAGCATCCACTCAAGAAGAATTAACTTCATTCATTTCAGCTGAAATGATTCAATTCATGGAATTTTGCATGGAAGTGACTAAAATTGTCTCAGTTTCTTTGTACATATGTAACTGGACATTACGTAGCAGGATGATTAGCATGCGTAAAGAAAAAGTGTGTTTACATAAACGTGCCGGATGTCACACACTTATGTTGCAATGTGTGTGTGTTTTACCTGAAAGCCAAAACTTTGTAGTTTGGAGTCTCAAAATTCCCCTAAACTGTTTTTAGCTTGGAAAGTGCAATTGTAGCTCAAAAAATGGGAATCAATACAACTGTGTCTTTTATTTGATACTCAAAATGTGCCTCTGTGTCACTGAAGAGGAATATTAGGCGTTTTGTTTTGTTTTGTTTTTTTTCAAAAAGCATATTGATAATTTTTCTTGAAATACTAAATATTTTTTTACATCTGTTATACTGTTTATTTATTTGTTATACTGTTTATTTATTTATATATTTATTATACCATTATACGTTATACCTGTAGACAACACTACAGTTCAAGGCGTTAAAAAAAAAAAAGAGAGAGAGGAAAGGAAAAACCATGGTAGTCTTGAATCAGTGCATAGAGTGAGTGCCTTTGGGGGAAGTGCAAGTTTTTGCATTCAAGGAGCAGCTATACAAAATCATGGAAAAGAAATCAATGGAATACTACTAAATGTGTAGAAACTATGGCTGGCTGGTGAAGTCTCTGAGCTGCTGGTGGTTTAAGGTTCAAAGAGTATTCAGGAGCAGTATCATCTGTCCTTACCATGCTCTGGAATGCTCCCCTGCTGCTTTTTGCCATAGTTAGTCTCTTGGTCTTAGTCAGTACCACGGCTCTGAAGTGCAATATTTGGTTGTGATGCTGCTTTTCCCCCCCCGCCCCCACATTACTGCAATATAATGGAAGCTTTTGTTAGCAGTTAAGACGTCAAAATACTGTCTTTTGTTTACATGATAGCTCTGCCCAATCCAAACCAAGTGGCAAGATTCATGTAAAGTTGTCATGAGTAGGGTCTGAGTAGCACAGAATTTTAGGTGAGGAAATAAACACTTGTAATGCCTTTTCTGTCCCTATCTCATTTTATAAGCAGAAGCTTGTCCTTCAGCGTGTCCTCCTTCGTTCTGCACTGGTGATCCATAGGGTAGGGAGTTTCACCTAGGTAGGAAGCAGTTGGATGTGGGGCTCTGATGTGCAGTTTGCTTGTGATGGAGAACCAGAAGAGCTCCAGTCAGGATGCACTGAAGGAACTTGCCTGTAAGCTCGTTGGCCCGGCATCTCTCATCTTTGAAACTCTTCTGGATCACAATAAGAATGCTATTAGAGAAAAGATTGTGGGCATCTTTCACCATCTCAGTTCACCATCAAATGGAGTTTCCATTGCTTGGAATTGGTATTAGGTTCTGCATTGGCAGAAGCTAATGTAGTTGCACAGTGAATTTATCTTAGTGACTAATCCTTGCCACCTCCCTGTGAGGTGATTTGCTAAGTATTTGACAGATGGGGAAGCAAGGGAGGGAGAGATGTTTTCAGAGCTGGGATTAGAGTGCTGATGTCCCAGGCTTCTGGTCCTGTGCTTTGCACAACCACAAAGCCAGCCTTTCCTACCCATCTTCTTTTGCTCTCTTGGGGCAAATTCCTATAGAATATTATTAATAAAGACAACAGGAGAACAATCTTGTTGTCCTACTCAGGAGTAAAATACATCTTTTATTTCTGTGGTATTGTATGCAATTTAATGCAAATGGTCAGGAGACTTTAAATAACCACATCAAACAGCCAATTTGGTGCCAGCCTTCCTCCTTATTTAGCTTAGTCTAAACTGACACCAAACTTTGAGACATTCCTCTCCTCCCACAGTGGAGAGCCGCTGGGATATTTTTTTTTTTTTAATACCACACATGGTTTCCCTCCTACATTTTCCTCCCATGTCAGATATTCATACCCCCTTTAATAACCAGCAGGGGCATCATTACATTGAGCTCCTGCCAAATGCATAATGACTGCTGCCTTTGCCTCACACAGTCACTGCACCACTGATATCCAGTTCAGCATTGTAAAGTGCTTAGGGCTACCTTGGGGATGTGCTATATTAAACCCAACTATTCTAAATCCTATTTAATACAAAGGGATTGCTGGTGGGGGAGGGAGATTTAAAATTGGCGTTAGTCACCTATTTTCAACGAGTAAAAATACCTGGTCACTTAGGGCCCAATTCTGTCAATCTTAAGTCATAAAGAGTCCCACTGATTTTAGCAGGGGGTGCATGGAGGCGAGCACTGTGCTTACCACTGGGGGAGGCAGAATCGGGTCCTGTAGAAACTGCAGCTGAGACGGTGAGTTTGCAAGGAGCTGAGGGGGGTAAGCGCACCCGTTCCCCAATTCTGCTTACAGACGTTTGACAGTGAACACAGGCAAGCAGAAACATGCTTCATATCTGACTAAAAATAAAGGTACTCTTAAACTTGTAAAAGACAACATTTTTATTTGAATGATATGACAGAGCTGCCACAGGAGTGTTACCTGCTATAAAGAAAGCTTAAGAATTATTACCTTTATTAGACCAGTGACACTGAGCTTTAGCCATACATTTCTAACTTCTGTCCCTCTACAGAGACAATTTTCTTTTCTTAAATAAACTGTCATGCTAGTGTTAATATATTGTTGGCTCCCTCATACTCTGAGAATACTGCTGATATAAAACATGTATATGTTAGATTGGTAATAGTATCTTTAGTGTAGCTGACTAGAACAAATGTGTTTCCCTCATGGCTGTGCTAATGTGATAAAGGAAAATTGGCTGTTCATCAGCTTTTGGCTGGGTAAAGACAGTAGAGATGGAACCACATTCTTTTTTATGCATTAATACCACTGAGAACTTTTCACTAGTTATATTTCATGTGCGGGCATGTTGTGCAAAGATGTTGTAAAACATGAGATAATGCTACAAATAACAAAGTAGAAAAGCCTGTATCTTTTATGATGATAACAGTCAAACACCAAATGACAGTAACAGGCTGTAAAAAATGTGATGCAGAAAAAAAATGCAATGTAACCACCATATACACATATACTTAGGCTGTTGCAAATAGGGCATCAGATGTTTAGAGGGCCTTGAATTAAAATTAAATAAAAAACTGTTGTATTTAGGTCATCGACATGTCAACACAAAAGATAATTTAAAATGGTGAGATGTATTTTGAGTGGTGAAACTCATATGCAATAACTTTTTGAACAGATCTCAAGGCTTAGTAATTATGATAATAGCCTTCAAATTTCCATCAGCGGAAGGGCAATAAATATTCCTGTCTAAATTTGGGAAATATTGACTGAATCTGGAAACAGCAATAAAGATCAGCATGCATCTGTACGTTTGAAAGTGCAGTTTATGGAGAAAAATTCATCTGTACAATTTTGTGTGAAGTCTAAATAATAATTAAAAAATCCATACGACCCCCCCCATCTCATTTCCTATTTTCTTTCTTAAAATACTGATAGGCTCTTGTTGCCTGAGGCACTGATGCTGATCATCTGAGCTCAGATTTATAGATAATTGTATCCGTTTATCTTGGTCTGAAATTTGAAAGACTTTATTGGTGGAATAGCACTGTGAGTGCTTATATTGTGCTTTTAAAACTGATACTTTTTTCAGGTTCTGGCTTTACTCTTTGCAGCAAATTATTCTGGCTTGTAAACCTTCTGTTTGTGCTCACATATATATTGTCCTTATGGAAGCAATTATTCAGGTTTATTTTGTTTTGATTAGTATCAAGGCAGGCTAAAGCACTGTCTTTCTATTTGGCCTCTATAGGCACGATTCACCAGGCATTCATATTTGCAAAATGGAAATAATGCTCTGTAAATTGGCAAGAACGAAACAGTGTTTTGGAATTTGAAGGCTACCAAGCTCTCATGTGAAATAAGCCTCATGCATGATAAATATTGCTAAAAATCAAGTGATTTCAGTTTTGCAAATAAAACACTTTCTGAAATAAATGAGATTAAGTTTATTCAGTAAACAATTCAACAGAGTTCCAAATTTTGAATAAGTTGCACTTAGTTTTGATAGTTAACTTCATTAATGTGAAGGTGACTATAGCCATGATGCCTCCAATTTTCATTTTGTATGTGCCTGTATTTTTTAAATTAGTATTGAATTTCATAAAATGTAAGGCTGAAAGGCACTCCAGTAGTATTAAACTCATTCTAATTTTATGTAATCTAAACATGAAGATTTTTAATGCAAAAAAGCACTTTGTAAAAGCTCAGCATCTTGTGACTTTGTGGAGCTGGGAGAATGCCATAAAGTATTTCTATGAACGTTAGCTCAAATTTAAAATGAATTGGCAGGGAAGGGAATGCTTGCAGAAAACAGCACCCTGGGGTGCTGGCTGAGCGCACGTTCCTAACCAAGGGTTCCCTCGATGTAAGGGAATTACCCACTGGGTGTAAGGCAGATGTAGCTGGTTCCTATGCTGTTCCCTTCAGCCCCTATAGAAAGAAACATGATGAGGTTAGGAAGGCGTTTTGGAGGGGTGTTAGAGGCCTGGCTGAAGCATGCTGCATTTGGTTATCCTGAGGATGGTAGATATCCCCTGGAGGCCTGGATGAGCTGATGTGTGTGAGAAGAGCTCTGACAACTAGAACATGTGCCCATGGCCTGAAGTGAAGTAGCTGTAACCAGCCTCATACCTCGTGAAACAGACCCTTCTCCTTTTCCTCTCTTCCCCCTCCCCAGCAGATTGCTGTACCGTAGATTCTGCTTTGATTTAACCACTGTGGAAATGTTATACTCTGTGCGTCTGAGTGATGATCTTATTAACCGGATTGCTAATGGATGGATGGAAAAGAGGTTTCTACTTTCAGTAGGCACCGAAAATAAAGAAATGCAGCAAGTAGGTCGAAGTAATGTTAACAGTTAATCAGTGATAGACGCAACATATAGAGAAATCAGTGGTTGCATAATGAATCACGTTTCACCATTTGCATTGATTCTATAGGTGCATCACAGCAGAATTAGTTTCTTCTTGAATGGCTGGGAAGATGACAACACACCTTTTGATTCAAGGATTCTTGTGGGAACAATTGCAGATACTGATGCTGATGGTACACTGCAAATTGGACAAAGTTGCGCAGGTAAATCTTGTAGTATTTTAGTGGAATGCACTGGAATATTGGAAAAAAAAGATGTGTACAAAGTGGTTAAAAATGTGTGTGAGTCATTTCAAGTTATCTATATGCTGAGAAGTAATATCTTCGCACAATAGAAAATTCCTGTTGTATAATGAGGTTTTTCAAAAGATTGGCTGAAAGATAAAAGCTTGATAGGTGATCCTGTAGGTTCGTAATTAATTCTATGTGTTACTGCATATAGGTAGGTTTTCCTGTATTCTCTAAAACATAGCTCTGTAAAGTGAAATATTCCACTAGTTTACATTCATCATTTTTCTGAGTATATATATGAAACTACTTCTGAATGGGATTGTGTGTGGCCACTAGACTACGCTCCTCTCCAGAGTGAGTCAGGAATACAGTTGAAGATTTCTGGCTGATCGTGTTCTTCAGCTCTACCAATACTCACATAAACCACTAGCAGAATGAGAACCCCTCAGCCTCTAGTAATGCCTGATAGTGTTATTCTCCATCCACAGCTAGAATTTTATATGTACTACAGCATGACATGATCATTGCAGAACAGCTGGAGGATGTTTTGTTGCTCCCCACAAATTCTTTGCTCTGTAGATGTAAGAACACTGACTACTGTTTTTCAGGAGCACACAGAATTTGAAGCTAACTCCTAAAAATAACTATATGTCACTTAAACAACTTTATTGTGCTCTTGGGCAAGAAAGTCGTTCTGTGCCCCATTTCTTAAACGTTGTATTTGGAAGTGTCTTTCGTTGTGGTTTTTGATTCTGAACACTGAATAACTAATAAATGCATAAAAGAAAGGAATATTTTTAAATGCTTTTTGTCTTTATTGTATAAATTGATAGGTATGGTTGTACCTACTGTATCTCTCCTCTAATTAGAGGTGGCACATGGACTGGCTCATTACTTCTGTCTAATGAGCCGATCCTTGTGCCACCTCTCTAATCAGAAAAGAGATAGGTACAAAATGTTCTTATAAAGTTATTATAAATCATTCTTTTTATCAAAAAAATTAAGTCACTGCCCTCTATAGTTTTGTCCAGTTCCAAGATGGTTTCGTTCAGGAGGGGTAATAGTGCAAGAGAGATCTCTGATTGCTGAATTAAAGGTGCTCTCATGCAGTGCAAGTCTGCCTTCTGCTCAATAGATTGCTTATTTATAGTATATTTTCTTAGGTTTAGAACAATTTGTTGGAAGAATGCAAGATTTTCGATTTTACCCAGTGGCACTTACAAACAGGTAAAGAAGCTTTATTTTTGTAAAATAATAGGAGTGTGGTGAGAAGGAAGAACAAATAACAATATGCTTATTTCCCAAAGTATAGTGCTTTTCTGATATCTCCTTTAGAGTATTGCTTATGATGACATAGTTTACTGAACCTCATTTCAAAGATGACTTTTATTCTTAAAAATCTTGAGTTAAAATAAACTCAACAGCTTGATGTATTTTGCTTTTGAACTGTTGCTTAAATATAGCTAGTATGTGTAGTAGTATATATGTAGTGAAACTCAACACTCAAAAATAAATGTGTGCTTTCCTTGTGATTGTTGTGACTGTTACAACCTGCCTTAGTAAGCGTTCTTGCAGAGAGTAGATCCGGTTGCTAGATTTCAATGCTTATCAACTATCTAGGTGTTATCAACTCATAACTCTGACATAATAGTGTGTTGATAAGCTCAGTCTTGCTGGATGAGATTTGCCAAGCTTTCCCAGAGCTCCATGTAAATTGTGGGGTGAGGAAGAAAGCATAGTGGGCCAGTCCCGCTTAGACGACTTTAGTGATTGAAGTGATGAAGAGGAGAGGCTCTCCAGCTGGTCAGGATGTTGGCTTCATGGCTGTGAACTTGGGTCCCGTGCTTATCAGTTCCTTTCTTCTGTTTTCAGCATCCCCATGGTATGAGACATCCATGTTGGGTATTCTTGATGGTCCCCATGCCCCGTGCACACAGCCCTGCCCTGAGGTGCTATCGTCTTAACTGTTCGTTGCTTTCTACATTAGATTGTCACCATAAGCCGCCAATGACTTCACTAGCTCAGCCCACACAGCCCTCGGCAGTTGCTTTGACTTCCTCCATCCCTGAGGCCAAATTACAGTTGCCACTGCAATTTGTGTTGCCCTCCAGCCTCCCTTCCTAGTGCATTACACAGAAATGTTACCTTTGTTATCCAGCTCATGCTGGATTAATCTAGTCAATTCAAGCTGGCCAGAAGTAGTCAGGTCTTATTTGTCTGCATAGTGCTTCTGGGTAGGCTACATACAATGACACTCGTGACTGCAGACCTTAAGGCTACTTAATGATATTCTTTCAATAAGGTGTAAAGCAGTTTCCTAGGAGCTCAGCTGTCTGCAGGACATCACGATGAACTGAGCTCCTGTGAATTTAAAGTATTAATATGAATCTGAATTCCAAGGTATATGAAAATTGTGTTGGTTGTATTCTTTCAGAGCAATGCTTGTCAAATTCTTTGAACTAGGGTTTAAGTTGGTGAAAGGAATGAAGTTTAAAAATTGAAAGAGAAGGTATTTTACGAAGTGTTGCGATGTACTGATGTCTCTGTAGATGTAGTTTTATATCCACAAATGACTTGGGTCTAAAATGTTTATCTGGGAAAAACTGCAAAGGAAAGTCTTGCCTGAATCTCTAATTAATTTAAGTCTACAGCTGTCTAAAAGGCCCTGTAATTTTAGTTCTGTGGAATCTGGAGTGGCAGCTTGCAAGTATTTTTTTTAAGTATGCAAAAATTATGTTTTTACTGATAAAGTAGGAAAATGGGAAGAGTAAGAGGCTTTTAAATTAAAAAGTTCAGTATCACCTAGGTACACAAAATCCCTCTTTTATACCAGAGACAAGCAGATAGAGGTTTAAGGAAACCTGCCTATGTTATTTATATACCATTCTGCTTGCCTAACTACCTATGAATCTTCTCCAGTTGCTGATGTCAGAGGGAACTGAAGTGACTCAGTGGCTTTGACATGAGCTGTAAGAAGCAACTAGAGTGATCGCAGACTGGGGCAGCTAAAAAAGTGGACATTTGTATTAAAGTTAGTTGAAAGTGAAAATATTTCTGTCCAGGTTTTCTAAGGTGCAAAGTCATATTGCTCAAGCTGGTCTTTTTGAAGGATTTAGGTGCAAACATTCAACTCAACTGCGGTTACAGGCAATATGCTGATGCTATGGGTATGCTTAAGAACAGCATCCAGATCACTGACTGAAATCAGACATGATACTGTAATAAAATGTTAAGCATTCTTCTCCCTGCATTGAGGTCTGGATTTATCCTGCCTACCTTTAGACATGCCAACAAGGAGCTCATTTCCCTTGGCTCTGTATATGTATGTGGAGCTCCATGT
The DNA here is from genome assembly GCA_013399365.1 of Pampusana beccarii. Lineage (NCBI taxonomy): Eukaryota > Metazoa > Chordata > Aves > Columbiformes > Columbidae > Pampusana > Pampusana beccarii. The sequence goes on from VWYH01007507.1 coordinate 329,736, forward strand.
ATGTCTGTGGAACAACAAAAGCGACTGCAGAGTGCTGCTTCTCAAACAGCTTCTGAAGGTGCCTACTGCTTTCCATTGGTTACGTAGGGACCCTGGGGGGCCTGATTAATTGCTGACTGTCTCATTTACATGAGATGAAACCAGACTTTTAGGGCTTCTACTATAATCTAAGATGAATTTTGTTTGATCTGTGATCCTAGAGGCACAAAGTGGCACTTGTACTTTTTTATCCTGTATGTAATTACTTTTTTGTATGCTGTGACAGAGATATTTTGGAAGTATTATCTGGAAAATTTCCTCATCTGCATACGCAGTCTGAGTGCCGTTGTCCTGGAAGTCATCCCCGGGTGCACCCATTGATACAGAGGTACTGCATCCCTAATGGTGCCGATGATACCACTAACGATAGAGTGCTGAGGTTGGATGCAGAAGCTCATCCTCTGGATTACATCAATGATAATGACATTGGAACCACCTGGATTTCAACTGTGTTTGCCAATACTGCAGATCTGGATCATGGTGTTACTGTCACAATAGATTTACAAAATGGACAGTATCAGGTAACAAATATTACATTTGCTATTTATTAAATCAAAACCAGGAAAATATTTTTGTAGACTTTTCATTACAATTTTGAGGAAATTCAAACCTTTATGCTTTAAGACATTATCTTCAAGGGGCCAGGAAGAAAACTTCCTTTTTAGCATGAAACAATGCAAAAGGCAACAGAATGCATTATGGTTCTTGTCATTCTCTTTTGATGTTCTTTGGCTGTTGTAACAAGCAGTAATCTAGAACAGATATACAAGAGCGGATATCCTGTGTGAAGACATCAATATTTAGAAATTGATTCCTCCCTTTTAACTCCACTTTTGTAAATTTCAACTTAAATTTTAATTTCTATTAAAACATGAAATGTTTGTTTTATGCCTTCTGGTAGAAAGCTTACTGCAGTCAAATGGAATTTAACATGTCTGTGGCATGCTGACATGTCAGAGGGGATTTCTGTTTCGTACATGTTCTGGAGCTGGTAGTTTAGCCTCCTGAGGAATATGGAAGGAGAATATAATAGGCAGATGAGGTTCCTGAAGAGTCCAGATTGCACCTAATGCTTCCACTGTGCTGTTGAAGAGTGTCAGGATGTCTTGGAAGGAGGGACATATCAGTAGTGAGGCTGCGTTCACAATTGGGACTCTACCAAATTTCTGTGTATTCTTGCTAGCTTACCTTTTTTTCTTTTTCGTCAGTAATGGGGAGAATGGAATGTGAATGTCTGTGAAGTTCTAAGACTTGACTTATTTGACACATACACATTTCTGCATAAGCAGTATGCTGGGTGAAGTGCTCTTTAATGCAATACAGACTATTGATAAGATTCCAAGCTGAAAATGAAGATTAAAAAGAAAATTAAAAAAAAAAAAATTACCTGTTAACCAGACAAACAACTCGTGAAATATTTGGCAACAGAAAGCTATGCCCTTCATTTTTGCCAAAATAACATTACTGTAACGAATCATGGACTTTGTAGTGCATTTTCAAATGGTCTTCAAGAAAAAGTGGAGTCCTGATGCAACATTGCAGTTGTTGTGTTATAATGTCTGAGATATCACACACCTTGTTTAAAAAAAAAAAAGGTTATCTTTGTTTTTAATTGGGAATATGTGGACTGAAATATTGTTTCTTTTTCTGTCTGTGAGTAGTAAAGCAGTCTATACTGTCACATTGAAAAAAAAAGTTTATATTCTTGTTGTTTTACAACTTAGCCATTAATATTGGTTTATACATTTGTTCTCTTCTTGTAGGTATTTTATATTATACTACAGTTCTTTAGCCCGCACCCTGAAGCAATAAGAATTGAAAGGAAAAAAACAGATGATCTAAACTGGGAAGACTGGCAGTATTTTGCTAAAAATTGCAGCATTTTTGGAATGGATAACAATGGATCTCTGGAAAGACCAGACTCTGTCAACTGTCTCCAGCTTCCCAGGTATGAGTGGGTATTATTTGCATAGTACAGATGTTTTGAACAGGTAACATCCTGACACAATTTGTTGCTATGTCCTAATGAGATACAATCTTTTAATTTGAAATATTCATTCATCATGGGCTGATGAGTACATAAAAGGTCCCAAACCTGATCTCCAAAAGGTCATCTACAATTTGTTAATCAGATTTCAGACACTGAGAAATGTGACATAATTGATTCCTCTGTTATTTTTGAGCTAGACTTCTGAAATATTACTTTCTTGTATTTTGGGGGGTTATTGTCAGTAGAATTACAGAACAGTGAGATGAAGAGTGAAAGAAGGTACTGATACAACAGTTTGTTTTAAGCTGTCTACTGAATGTGAAAGTGTTCCTTATTATCTCTGAGGGTGCAACTTGTTTCGAAGCTTAGAAGAGAGGCCAAACTTACATTCAAAAGCCAATAATTCAGCCTTACTCTACTAGTCATGCAAAACATGTAAGAAATGCGCTTTTATCTTGAAGCTTTCTAATCTTTCTAAGCAAAAACCAAAATAAAACTGTGGGGGTGAGAAGGATCATAACCTTTCAGAAAGCTGTTGCAAGCTTTTTCATTATACAGCATGTGCAAATTTAAAAATATATAATATATACAAACACATTTAATAAGTATAGCAAATATAATTATATAGTTACTTTATATTATAAATGTACACACATGCATGTATGTACAAATATATATATTTGAATCTATATCACTGTGTATATTCAAATGCACCATCTCTTGTCTGATTTCAGACGACAGTCAGTATTAGGTTTATATAGTACTTGGCTGGAAATCAGTCAGAAAATACAGTACGAGGTGCTGCAGGCATTTTGCTTTTTTTTGTTGTTTCACTTTTGCTACCTTCCTAAGACTTTTCAAGCGTCAGCATCTTTATTCTCCAGGAGTTCAGTATTCTGAGGAGAAGTGTATAAGGTCATCTGAGTTACACCATTTTCAGCAAAGGACTTTGAGCTTTATTGCTGATCCTTGGAGCAGAGGGTAGAGGAGAAGTGAAATCTGAAGTAAGCCAAACAGTTTTGGATTAATATCTCAAATGAGGTGTAATGCCCTTTTCAGCCCAGAAACATATGTCTGTATATTTTTCTAAAAAGAACTGAGGAGTCAAATATGAACTGGTTCCATAAATGTTTTGTAAGTAGCACTGTTTNGGAGTCCTGATGCAACATTGCAGTTGTTGTGTAATAATGTCTGAGATATTACACACCTTGTTTAAAAAAAAAAAAGGTTATCTTTGTTTTTAATTGGGAATATGTGGACTGAAATATTGTTTCTTTTTCTGTCTGTGAGTAGTAAAGCAGTCTATACTGTCACATTGAAAAAAAAAGTTTATATTCTTGTTGTTTTACAACTTAGCCATTAATATTGGTTTATACATTTGTTCTCTTCTTGTAGGTATTTTATATTATACTACAGTTCTTTAGCCCGCACCCTGAAGCAATAAGAATTGAAAGGAAAAAAACAGATGATCTAAACTGGGAAGACTGGCAGTATTTTGCTAAAAATTGCAGCATTTTTGGAATGGATAACAATGGATCTCTGGAAAGACCAGACTCTGTCAACTGTCTCCAGCTTCCCAGGTATGAGTGGGTATTATTTGCATAGTACAGATGTTTTGAACAGGTAACATCCTGACACAATTTGTTGCTATGTCCTAATGAGATACAATCTTTTAATTTGAAATATTCATTCATCATGGGCTGATGAGTACATAAAAGGTCCCAAACCTGATCTCCAAAAGGTCATCTACAATTTGTTAATCAGATTTCAGACACTGAGAAATGTGACATAATTGATTCCTCTGTTATTTTTGAGCTAGACTTCTGAAATATTACTTTCTTGTATTTTGGGGGGTTATTGTCAGTAGAATTACAGAACAGTGAGATGAAGAGTGAAAGAAGGTACTGATACAACAGTTTGTTTTAAGCTGTCTACTGAATGTGAAAGTGTTCCTTATTATCTCTGAGGGTGCAACTTGTTTCGAAGCTTAGAAGAGAGGCCAAACTTACATTCAAAAGCCAATAATTCAGCCTTACTCTACTAGTCATGCAAAACATGTAAGAAATGCGCTTTTATCTTGAAGCTTTCTAATCTTTCTAAGCAAAAACCAAAATAAAACTGTGGGGGTGAGAAGGATCATAACCTTTCAGAAAGCTGTTGCAAGCTTTTTCATTATACAGCATGTGCAAATTTAAAAATATATAATATATACAAACACATTTAATAAGTATAGCAAATATATAGTTACTTTATATTATAAATGTACACACATGCATGTATGTACAAATATATATATTTGAATCTATATCACTGTGTATATTCAAATGCACCATCTCTTGTCTGATTTCAGACGACAGTCAGTATTAGGTTTATATAGTACTTGGCTGGAAATCAGTCAGAAAATACAGTACGAGGTGCTGCAGGCATTTTGCTTTTTTTTGTTGTTTCACTTTTGCTACCTTCCTAAGACTTTTCAAGCGTCAGCATCTTTATTCTCCAGGAGTTCAGTATTCTGAGGAGAAGTGTATAAGGTCATCTGAGTTACACCATTTTCAGCAAAGGACTTTGAGCTTTATTGCTGATCCTTGGAGCAGAGGGTAGAGGAGAAGTGAAATCTGAAGTAAGCCAAACAGTTTTGGATTAATATCTCAAATGAGGTGTAATGCCCTTTTCAGCCCAGAAACATATGTCTGTATATTTTTCTAAAAAGAACTGAGGAGTCAAATATGAACTGGTTCCATAAATGTTTTGTAAGTAGCACTGTTTCTCCGCTTTGTGATGTAAATGATGATAGAAAGTGATAATGAGTGATTTTGGGTACAGCTGATGTACAGAAAGCTTTGTTTAAAAGATAAGAAATATACCCTGTAATGGTGAGTAGTCTGTGTAGTCAAAGAGAAGTTACTGTTGCAATGATGCTCCAAATTTGTGTCAGCAGTGTAACAGAGCTCCCTGATGAGACTTTCATTGGATGGGAAGGTGGTTTTATTGTGAAACAAAACTGGTTTCTCACTCATACCCGTGTATCTGTAAGTGCCAAGACCTGTCTGAATTGTCTGTCCAGGATTTCGACACCAGTGTGTTTGTCTCCTGGGTGGCCTAGCCAGGACTCCTTAGGTTGACCTGGAAGGAAAGGGACCTTGGCTTTGAAATCCTTACCATGGCTTGAGGGTTCTTGGTTTGGTGACCATATGCTAGCGCTGAATGGAATTTTTTGTGTCCTTTAAGAGATGAAAGTGATTAAGGTTTTTATTTTTTTTAATCCTGTAACACCTCTGTAAGTTAGGAGTTGCTTACTGTCCTTTCCCCCCCATCTAGGCCTGAGTCTTGCTTAGTCTGAATATTGGCTGACCCTTATTTTAGGATCTCCTGGTTTTTCCTGAGAAGCTGTATGTAGATTTCCCAAGATCTTGAAGACATGCTTGCCTAGGTGCCATCAGCCTTACAGTCCTTCTGCTGTTCCTTTTGGTGCTTCCATACCAAGATGGTGTAGTTCATCTGCCATTCATACCTGTCTTAACATTTCCATTATAGCTTTATAAGTCGTGGAAGAAAAATACTTTATTTAACTTTCTGCAGAAGGCAAGAGAGGATGGTATCCCCCAGAGAAACATAAAGATATACTCCACTGAGATTTTTGTGAAGCACTGACCTGTAAAATTCAAAGACCCTTCACGAAGACAGAGGAGTATGACTCAGCAGACCTAGTCTAACTACGAATCTCATCTTCGAAAAGCTCAGAGATATTTTGAAGTGATGAGAATTACGTTTTTTGAACGTTGTATGTCAGGTGCCAGGTGATATTTTTAGATGCCTATTTTTACTGAGTCCATGTAGGTATGCAAATAATCAGGCATTGTTGCCTCTTGCAGAGGGAAGTTCTACTCATAGCTAAACTCTGCCTCATAAATATACCGACACGAGATACGATTTTACCAAATTGTGCAAATGTGCAGTTTATAGGTACTTGTTTACTCAGCCCTTGGCTGGGTTCTCAGGACTGTCCAACCCCTCCCTGGGCTTAAATATACGGTTTTAATTCTGCTGCATTCCAATAAGTTCTCTTGCACGTCACTCACTGGAAGGTGGCATGTGTTTCTGCCTCTGCTCACTCATGAAATCAGACGATAGAGTCCAGTGACTCTGAAATTCAAAATATAATTGTGTGTGTATGGTTTTTATGTGTTTAGCAAGTATAAAATTAATGATATGGGCATGTTAATTGTCATGTGAGTCATCTGAATGATTTCTTTATCTAGTTCAAGCATAGTTCGTGTTTCTCAAAGTCATTGTGTTAAACTTTTTGGAAACTTAGTGCAGATGATACTGTATCACTCACACTTTATCCATATTTTGAAGTTGCCCTTTAGAGGCTTTACTTTTAATTGGAAACTTAGAGTCTAGTGAAGAGCATGCCAGTTTGGCAAAAACCAGACATATAGAGGACATTTCCCCTGCTTGAATTCTGGTGATTTGGAATCCGCTGACATAAGAATTTTCCACAGAAACCACAAAAACCCCTATGTACAGTTAAGTGGAGACCCTCTCTGAGAAAAAGGGCTATTAGGAGATAGAACCTGTAAAATGTGAGATATTGTGATTTGTCTTCCTCTCTATTTAAACAGCTTTACACCGTATTCCCGTGGTAACCTAACTTTCAGTGTTCTTACCCCGGAACCGAATCACCGACCTGGTTACAATGATTTTTACAATACTCCATCTCTCCAAGAATTTGTAAAAGCTACACAAGTGAGGATTCATCTCCGTGGGCAGTATCATACTAATGAGTCTTGGATAAATTTTAAACATAGATACTATGGAGTTAATGAAGTTACAATCAGTGGAAGGTAGGTGTTATGGAACTCTTCCACTACCCATCACTGCCTCCAACAGTTACAGCTGTGCAAAGTATATAATGACCTGCCTAAAATTTAATGAAGTTATTCTGCTTTTACATTTATGAATGAGAAGGGAATTTGGTCTGGAGCACTGCATCAAGTTTGAAATGATTGGTGTGCTGTTTTTTTGAAACATTTGCTCACGCTAGTTTAAAATTAATTATACTTATTACATGAATCTGTCAAAAGCGGTCCTTTCCTTGGAATTACCAATGCCTCTAAGCAAAGGCTTATGACTGAAACCACGGCTTGTGCTTTACTTCAGTAGCTCTTCCAAGTTTCATTATAGATTCTCAGACATGGCAATTTTAATGTGTCTTAATGCAGAGCTCAATCTTTGTTTAGCTGTAGTTTTGCTTTTAAAACTGGGCAGATATCAGGAAAAGTGTTACATTATCTGTGACTGACAACTTCATTGTATATGATGAGTGTGCTGTCTTGTGAAAGGACTAATTAAGCCCTGTAAATACTATGCAAATTTGGCAATGGAACACTTTCCAAGAAGCATATGGTGCAGATTTTTGTTAATAAGTATTATTCCTGAAGTTATTTTGGTAGTTCTCATTTTGAGAGAAAGAACACCATTAGAGGTCATGTTTACCTTAAAATTTTCTATGTTACTAGTATAGTTTGACTATTGATTTAGATATGTTATGATAGTCCTTTTACTAAACCAGCTACTGTCTTAGTGACTATGTTACAATAAAATAATTTCAGCTGTAGTTTGCAAAGCTATGCAATGCCTTCAGAAGAGCAGCCCTTCAGGTAGAGTGGGATAGTTATTGCCTATTAACTAATACTCTATAGAGATTTCATTTTAGTAAGAAATGGACATTTTAAATGAGATCAAAGTAGGTTAAATAGAAAATTATGCTTGATAAGGTTAAGATTTCTTGAAAAACTATAGCCATGCTGTAAAGCTTAATATTGATGGATAATAACAATTTATTTAATAAACTTTTACGTATTAATATAATATACTGAAATATAGTTTTAGTTACATATTATATAAAGTAACCATCGCTCTACTAAATGCTGGTTTTTATTTTCTTGGAAAGCAGTTGTTAGTACTTAAAAATATGTTAAGTGAAGTAGCCTTTTATAGGTTACTGCACTTAAGAACATTCTCTTTGCTGTTTATTTGTTCTTAATAAAGAAGCAGACTATGTAATTCACAAAGTTGTCTTTGTGACTGTGTTATGTATTGTTCAACAGATGTGATTTCATGTTTTAATTTTTTCTTCACTGCTTATTGTTCTTTCAGGTGTAATTGTCATGGCCATGCTGATAATTGTGATGCAGCTATGGACCCATATAGATGCCTGTGTGTCAAGGAAAGCTATACAGAAGGAAATAATGTATGTATCTCCTTTGTCTATCTACATCACCTATGAACAGCCTCAAAATTGGAATTTTAGTTCTGGAAAAGAGTGTATGTTTGTTAGTGTTGTCCCATTTTCTATAGGGAATTTTTCCATAGCAGTGTTTGTATTAAACAAGGATACAAAACCTATTCCCTACTCCTGCCACCCAAAGCCATTCCACCACAGACCATTAGGAGTGCTTTGCTCAGGGATTTGATTTCTTGTTGGAGGACTATGCCGCTTTCAGACATTAGATGCAAACCTGAATTTAGACTGTCAGCATCTGATATACTTGCTGTAGCAACTAACAAATGATCTGTAGAGTGAAAAGCTAATGAAGACACAAAGTTCACAGCAGGTGTGATTCAAGGACTTCAGGGATTTCACTTTTATTTATTTGTTTGTTTATTTATTTACTTGCCAGTAGTTTTAGTCTGGTCCCATGGACTCCAGACCCATTCAGTAGATGGAGTGCACTAGCCACAATCCTTCAAATTTAGTTTCATTTGAAAGGGCACAGTTCAAATGGTCCAAGACAGCTCCATGATGCAAACCAAAGCACAGTAAGTGCAGAAAACTTAGATATTTGCTTCAAAACCACACGCCTAATCCAAGGTCAAACACTGTTGTAGATTTACCTCCTGATGCTTGGAATGTCTGTAGATACTTGGGATGTCTGTTGATTGCAGTCTCTGACTTCAGCTAAGAATGAGATCTTTTCATGCAGTTATTTCACAAAAATATGTCTAAACACAGGAAGAGTTAAAGTATTTTGGGCTTGATTTTTAAGGACTCTTGTGTAGTTGAGCACAGTTAAGAAAATACTGAGACATACCTGTACGTATTTATTTGTAAGTTATTTTCTTGGGGGTCTTATTCATTATTTTCATTATTTTGATCTAACCAGTGATTTGGGTAGTAACTTTTTAAAACATTGAGAACTGAGCTTTGAACTTTTTTATTTAAGGACAGCCTGGATATTTCAGTTTCTCATACTTTTTATAGTCAGTTATGATATTTGGTTGTTTTAAAAGAATCTGTAGTAGCAACATGATCGTTATAATAAAAGAACAAACTTAATATTCTTAATGCTCTGTGCTTTCAGGTGGTTGACGTTAAGGTTACGTTTCTTGGAATTAATTAAAATGCCATATTAAAAAAAAATCAGATAAATGTAGAAAATACATTATTTTCATTACTTTGGTCTGCTCTTAGTAACAGTGTTTCTCAGTAAAGAGGGATTCTGTGAAGTGTAGTGTGTAGTTGAAACTTAGAAGGTTGCAAAATTACAATTTTCCTACTAATTTTATAATTTTTGGTCATGGGGGAACCAAAATGTGGACGTTTGGTATAAGTCATGGTCTTCTGGTGAAATATGTGGAGGAGAACTTAGAATAATGGAATAGATTCTGTCTCTAGGTTAATTATTTATCTCAAAAAAAGAAGGCAAAAAAATCCAAGAAAGAAAAAAAAAAGAAGTTGAGGTTAATAAAGAATGAGTTACATCAAAGGAATGAATCTCACTATCTCACTGAATGTTAGATTTCCATCGTGAGTACATGTTGTATTCCTTGCTACTTTTATACCTTTTGGAAATAGTCTTTCTAAAAATTTAGAAGGGGTTATTGGGTAGCACAACAGTAGCAAAGGGGAGACCAATCTCACATCAAAAAAGCCTCAAGCAGACCACGCTTGCTAGAACAGAGCAAGAGTGTTAACCTGAGTGCATTTGATATTGCAGTTCTGATAGCATAAAAGATCTTTGTAAAATTTCATAGGGGATCTAAGTTTTCTAGTATTTTTAAACAGCAGTATAGGATCTACAGTCTAAATGATATTTGAACAGAAATGTGAAGATTTTAGATAAGTCAAATTAGAAAAAAAATTCAAACTGACAATGTCCCTTTAATTAGAACACACATTGTGAAATGTTACTTTGCAGGGATTAATTATAAATATTTAATAAGATCTGGAAGTTCACCAAGCACTCTTGCAAGACTTATGCTACCTTGTGAAAACAAACTAAATGCATTTTAATGATGTTTCTGCCTCATCAGATATTTTCTGTCAATGTTAATGTGTTGTTCTGGTGAGTGTCACATTTTTGATTTGGCATATATACATTGTAACTATAACTGAAATGCTTGAATTAACTGTATTCATTCAGAGTAGAATAAGGATGTTGTTTAATTATTTCCCTAATTCTTTAAGGACTATGTCAGTATCTACTAAATATGAAATAAAATAGAAGTAGTAATAAAATAGAAATACTATTTGAAAATGTATCACTGGCTACTTCGAGTTTTATGAAAGGTTTACATGAAATCGAAACAGCTTAAAGGTTTTGATTTTTTTTTTGTAAGGCAAACACTTAAAAGAGAAACAAAAATCCATCCTGATTTTCAACAACCACTGGCATTGATAAAACTGCCTTATAAACTTGCACCAATGTTTCTGAGGTTCCCACCCCAGTGAATTAGGCATTTATTATTATTTTTTTATTATTTTGGGCTTAACTAAGCATTTGATGAAGGAACTTTCCAAATATAATTTTTTTTGGGGGGGCAGAGGACAAATTTTTTTGATAATAAATTGCACTGTCAGGTGGTTGTGGGTGTGGGTTTTTTGTCTTTTTGTTTGTTTGTTTGTTTTGTTTTTGTTGTTTTTTAAACTTCTGTGCTATCAGCAAGTTCAGTCAGCACAACTGAGGGGGTAGAAGCAGGTTTTTTATTTGATTTTTTTTTTGTTTGTTTTTTAGTATCTTGGACCAGAAATCAGAGATCCCTTGACAAGCTCTTAACATATGGCAGAGTATGTCCTTGTCACATTTACACTTAATACAACTAAAGTTACCATCTTGAATTTATCTGACGTATACATCTGGATAGCTGTTGCGCAGCAAAGCAATACCAGAAACTAAAAATTTGCATAATTCATTACAAATTGAAATCTTAGTTATTTGTGTCATTGTGCTATGAAATTTGACATAGCAAATGGATTTTTTTATGAGTTCTATTTTGTTGAAGAAATATGTTGCTATGAAATTTGTGATGATGAGAAGAAGGGAATCTTTAAGGAGAACTTGCAGATGTTCATAGGCCAGATTAAGAAAGTAAAGGAAATAAATCCTCACAGAGCTTGTCTCTCATCTAATGAAAAAAATATCCAGCTTCTTGATTTCCAAGTTGTTCTGTAAATGCCTTGTGTCCTGCTTTGGCAAATTGCTCCGCCTTTTACAAATGGAAACCAAGGCACCAAGAGTAGTTGAGATTTTGATAACATTTATATGCAAAGACTATTTATAGACATGAGTAATATTCAAAAATTTTGTACAATGTCACATGAAAACTGGAAACAGCCCATGAAAAAAGAAGACAAACAAAGTCAACCTTACCTCACAACCTCAAAGCCTTCTTTAAATCAGGCAGAGAGTACTTAAAAAAAGTAATGGCGAAATGTACAGGAATAATTGTAGAAATAATAGTAGAAACCAGAATTTAAAATCAGTGAAGCAACTCTGATAAAAATGGTTGAGAGGGTATGAATGGAAGTGAGAGTGTGACTAGATACAGTAAAAAGCTTCAGGTCTTCAGAGGTTTCCACGCAAAATATTAATTGTCTTAAACATCTGCTGTCTGAAAACTGGATATGGCATTGTTGATTTAACAAGAATTGGATAAATAAGGCTTTTTATGTTGTTACAGAAGACTCTGGATCTTAGTTAAAGGTCCAATCGGTATCATCATGCTAGGTGTTAGAATAATGATTCATAATACCTGAGGAGCAGTAAATATTAACTATAGTAAGTGATCACTCAATAACAGGCTTCTAGCTCGCAGAAGCAAGCAAACTAGCAAAAAAAGCCCTTTTTGGTAAGCTTTGTGCCATAATTTATGTACCCAGAGGATAGACCTTGGAGGAAACAGCTTATATCAGAATGAACCTAAAGGAACTCAAGGAGACAGGTGCTTGATGGGAGTTGTAGGAAACAGCAAGGAGAAAGGTAACTAATTCAGTAGTCTTACCTGTCTGAACATTTTAGATAACTTTTGACATGTCTGTGGAATTTATGGGTTTGTCCATGAATCCATCCCTGGAAAACTGGTGTAATTTCATAGTTCAACGATCTAGGCTTCTAAAACCATTTGAGGACAAGCATTGCTGAAATACTGAAAGAACTTGTTGCAGTCTCAGATACTTCATGATTTGTTGCACAGGTGATGACATGCTGAAGAAATCATGAAGTGGTTGTTATCTCTTACACATTTTGATCTGACGTTTTTAAGTTTCACTTAAGAGGTAGGCAGATGGCAACTAACATTACGGTTGTCATTGCTACCATTCAGAAATTAAGAAGGCTGTTCCAGTCTAAAAATTATTTTCAGGGGCTTGTCTATTGTGCAGGGTATTTATTTCCTTTAATGTGAAGGAAAACTGAGACACAACTGGTCTACTGCTTCACTGCTGTTGGAAGTAGCTATTGTAAACCATAGTGCCATGTATGTTTGTTGAATTTCTGTGATTTTTTTCACCTATTTCATATAAGTGATTAGCCAATCTGGGTGTTTTTGCTTCTTTTACCCTACTAAAATGTTTATTAAAAAAAAAAAAAAATCCTATGCAATAGCTTCCTCAGAAGAATAAGATTAACCCTAGAATACCCAGTAACTATGGCTACAGCACTCTCTAATGTTACAGGAGAATGGGATTCATAGGCTTATTCCAAATAGACATAGTAGAAAGAGGGAAAAACAAACACAATATTTCTTACAATTCAATATCCTGAGCAAGTCAGAGCTTTGATAAAACAGAACACATGCTGAACTCATCAGCTGCAAATCATAGTTTCTTCCTCTCTTTTATTTTACAGAAGTCATACAGGGTTTGAGTCTAAATGAGAGTTAGATGGAGTGGATGCCTGATTTTAAAATATTTTTGAATTTTAATCCTGCAGAATTTAAGTGCGAATTAGTTTACTGAGCAGCCAGATTGTCAGAATTAGTGTGGTGTTGCATATGCTTTGATTTTGTGGGACTTAGTGTGGCTTCAAATAACCTCACCAAAAAAGCATAAATGAAAAAGAGACGTTGAGTAGAAATATATCTTATGCTGCCTGACAACATTTGTGCCAGTGTCTGAGGCTTCAGTTGTGTCCCGTTATTGGCATTCAGAGTGGTAGATCTTATGTCCTTTGCCAATCAAGTTCTCTGTCAGTCAGCTTGCCATTGCAAAGCAGCAATAGGATCTTTTTTTAGAATGCTATTTGGCCTATGATATTTGTAAACCGTGTGGTATGGCTGTGCCTAGTTTATAAAATTATGTTGCATCCTTTTAAGGTACATGGAGTGTTATGGTGGAACTCCATAAGACACTCTTAATTTCTGTTCTGTCTTTCTTAGTCACTTAGAGTCACTTAGAGTCTTCTAGATTTTCTTTTTTTTTTTTTTTTTCCTAATGAAACCTGACTTTTGAGTTTAAAAGCTCTTTGGTCTTTGGGGAGTTCACAAGAGACAGATATGGTTCAAAGTTCTGCTAACATGCAGTCTTGATAGATAGTCAAATGCTATAGTTAGGGTGCTGAGGAAAAAGCCACAGGGAAATTAAGACAACTGTCGTCAGAGCAGGGCTAAGCTACACTGGAATAGATATTGCCCAGAAGCTAAATGGAATGAAAGCACATTGTCCATTTGGGTACAGACTGGGATCCTGTAGGAAGGGAAAAATAGTGTGTGATTAACTATCCTATTATAGTCAACACTTACAGGGGAGCATAAATAAACATGGTTGGGCGATACACATAATGGAGATTTTCAAAGACAAGGCAGCATTTCGAAATGCCTGAGAAGGTGGCTTTCTAATTTTGATATCACTTCAGCAGATTTTAAAATCTGTGTATTCTTAATGACATGTATATTGTAGAAGCATATGTATATATATTATAGGTGTGTATGTACACTGGTTATCGGAACTGAACTTTGGCTGATGAGTGTGAGATAGGAACTCCTACTCGGGTCAGGAGAAGTAAAAAAAGGAATGAATTCTACATAACAGTAGGAAGAAAAAAAAAGGATGCCACCCAGAGGCAAACTGTGGGATATTTTGAAAGTGTTGGAGTAGAAGGTTCTAGTTGATCATGACTTATTGCAAGTCTTAAAGTATTACCATTGTCTTCTTGTTGGCTGTTTCTTCAGAAGCACTGACCTCAGCATTCTTAGTGATTGATGAGGAACTTGGCAAGTAAAGGCTTAGGCTGAAGATGCTTGTGATCTTTCTATAAGTGTACTGAATTCAAAAGTTTTGAGAAAGTAAGTTTTTAATAATAATTTTAGTAAAAAGATCCTGAATTTGTGTTTGAAAATAATTTTTAATCATGATTTTAGCCTAATGAATTGGGCCAAGATGAGCTAGATATTTTGACCATCTAGCTCCATGTAATGCTTTCTCAGAAAACTGTTTTCACAGAAGGTGAGTGGTTCAGTTACTATTTAGCAAGAGCACACGTTTGTTATTGTCCATAGGGAAAACTATATATTTACCATGTTTTCTGAAGGGCCTGGATGTGTCTGAGAATATGAACGTCTGCATGTTTGTAGGTTTTATGGTTACAGAGAAAGGCTTGCTTTGTCAAGAATTAACATTCTTGAACATTCTAAAACTTTCAACATTTTCAACCTTTGCAAATCTCAGTAACTATGTTTGGGGTAAATGCAGAGTTTTTATTTGAATGAAGGTCTGAGAATTGCCATATGTACATCATGGTGCTACCGAAAGTGACAGTTGAACACAGCTGGTCTGAAAGGTAAATGCAGTTCTTAACCTAATAAAGATGTGACAGACTCAGCAGGCTGAGGATGAGGTGGGGGTCCAGTGCACATTTTTAATGCATAAAGGTGTGACAAGTGTTAGAACAACAGTTGTTTCACAGTCATTATCAGCTTCTGAACGACTACTTGTTTTGCTGTGGCTTTTGAAAATTTTTGTCAAAGGTTTAAAAACCATAGAACAGGAGACATGGTTGTTCAAAGAGACTCTATGCTATGAAATCAAATGCCATCTTTTTGTCTCATTAGTGCCTGTGTGTCGTATAACAATAGGTGGAAGCACAGGTGGGCATGAGTAACTGATCTAAGATTAAATGTGAGATGAAATGATGAATGCTTGCAGCAGCTATGTGGCTGGCCAGGCACAGATGGAAATTCAGGGCTGGCAGGTTGGTGGCTGTTCCTGTACTGTTTGCCTTTCAAGAAGGTTGCATTTCTGTAGACATGCTGCAAGGAGGAAGCTGCCTCAGTGGGATGGTTTGGCTGGGAGCTCGGGTTTCTTTCTTGCACTTCCCAAGTTGTTGAACCCTCTGGTCTTACATTGCTGGTGCAGTGTAATGCTGATTTTCCTCAATGTGGAGATAAAGTGAGTGATTGGAGAGGGGAAAGGTGGATGTGAGCAAGGGAAGATCACAGAATGGTTGGGGTTGGAAGTGACCTCTGGAGATTTAGTCCAACCCAGCTGCTAAAGCAGGTTCACCCAGAGCAGATCACACAGGAAGGTGTCCAGGTGGGTCTTGAATGTCTCCAGAGAAGGAGACTCCACAACCTCTCTGGGCAGCCTGTTCAGTGCTCTGACACCCTCAAAGTAAAGAAGTTTCTGCTCATATTCAGATGGAACCTCCTGTGCTTCAGTCTGTGCCTGTTGCTCCCCCTATCGTTGGGCACCACTGGAAAGGGTCTGGTCCCATCCTCTTGACACCCACCCTTGAGATATTTATAAATATTGATGAGATCCCCTCTCAGCCTTCTCTTCTCCAGGCTGAACAGACCCAGCTCTCTGTCTTTCCTCATAAGAAAGGTGCTCCAGACCCCTCATCAACTTCAGGGACTTGAATAGGTTTTAAACTGGGAAACTTGGGTGACGGTTATGGTCATGGTGTTCCCCTTGGTGTACTTAAACTGGGCTAATCATGGTGATTCTTCTGATAAACATAGGTTGGAGTTTGAGGTTTCAAGAGAAGCCCTGCTAATTTTCATCCTGACATCTCTTTTTTTTTCTCTCACTGTTGCTTTTTTGTTGTTGTTGTTTTGTTTTTAACAGATTGCAGAAAGGTGTGGTTGCTATTGTTATCTTACCTCTTACTGTTACTTTCATTTATTAAAACTAAATTTCACCAGATAAATTCATGTGCTTTCATTTTCACTCCCAAGTTGCTTTGTTATGAGTTGTGACTGCTCCACAATTCTTGGACTATCTTAATCTCATGTTTCCTAATTCAGCTTCTCATTTTACCCACACTTTCCCAGCATCAACTGTGAGTAAAACAGTTTAGAAAATTCAATATAGTTTCCTAATGATCAGCGTATAGATGATGTAGGCACACTGGGCCTAAATAATTAAAATAGTACTTGAAATAGTAGACATGAAGAAAGATGAGCACACTTCTGGAATTTAAGAAAGAAGTTGCCCAAACACTTTACAGACAGTGATTTATTCTGAAGCTTTTAAATTCCTTCTGAAAGATGGAAATTATGGTTGCAATATACTTTGTTTCTTAGATCAAGCAAGGCACCTCTATTTTAGGAATGGACTTCTAGTAATGCCGATTAAATTAAAATATATTATTCTAAACAAACATCTATGCAGTGCCAATATGTACGATGCTTTGAACCAATTTCATAAAAACTAGTTGAATTGTTCACCATAAAGAGAATGTAACTGTCCAAAATGCTATCCATTCATTAACTTGTAAGAAATCCAATTAGGTTTTAGTTCTTGATGAACCAGTAGACACAATAAATTTTCTCCTTGAAATTTTGTAGAGTCTATTATGAACTGGAGGTTATTGCAACTTCACATTCTTTACAAAGCTCTGCTTAGTTGGTAATATTGTGAGTTCATCCAAATAAAAAAGGAGCTTCAGAGGTGCTCCTGGACTACTTAAAAATATTTTTACTGGTTTGGATTTAAACTAATTAAGTACTTGAATATCATTAGTCTTTGTATCTAATAAGTTTGAGAAGAATAGAAGAAAACAAGATCATTTGTTTAGGTGTTTATTTAAACAATGTACCTGTTATGCTAGTATTGCATTGGTGTAATATTTAAAATACAACTTGACAGAGTTGAATATGTGTAGAGATTTGTGGGTTTTGTTTAAAATTTCTTTCTTGAAAATTTAATGACATAAATGCACAATAAGAAGTGTTGATGTTTCAGATACTCTGTACAGCATCACATATCTGGCCATAAGGGGCGTTTTGTTTCATTCACAAGGTCAAATGCTAACTGTACAAACTAGCTACTGCAATACTAGAGACTACAATAACAGGCATTGTTTAAAATGCATCCAAATGGATGCATCAGGTGAATATGTCTTCTGTGCCTCAAACACAGTAGGCACCATTTTGCATCTTTAGAGGTTCAACTAAATCTTAATCTCAGGACTTTAGCCTGTGTTGAGTATCTAAATACCTAAAATTTTATTATTCTTCCCACCTTCCTTGTTTTTAATCTGTTGTTAAAGTAACTTTAAAAGATTTTTAAAATGATTTCGTTATTTCTCTATATGCTTTCTCACTACTTGTCAAAGCCCAATATTTGTAATATTGAAATGGAGTAAAATACATAGACCAGAACATAAATATGGAGAGTATAAAAGTGTTCCTGTAAGGTAAAGAAATAGTATTTCCCTTCTAGTTTGTTTTTCTTTATTGCAGTGTGATCGCTGTTTGCCATTGTACAATGACAAGCCTTTTCGTCCAGGTGACCAAGCTCATGCCTATAACTGCAAACCATGTCAGTGTTACAGCCATGCAGTAAGCTGCCACTACGACCTTGCAATAGACCCTTTTCCTCAAGAACACTACAGAGGCAGCGGTGGTGTGTGTGATAATTGTCAACACAACACAGCTGGTAAGTCATACGAAAGAGAATGGACTGTTTGTTTTCCAGTTGCTTTTGG
Source organism: Pampusana beccarii (assembly GCA_013399365.1). NCBI lineage: Eukaryota > Metazoa > Chordata > Aves > Columbiformes > Columbidae > Pampusana > Pampusana beccarii. The sequence continues at coordinate 347,976 of VWYH01007507.1, forward strand.
CTGAGTCTTGTATCAGTTGAAATTAGTGATGTTCAGCATATAACATTCCGATAAATTCTCATGTATATGTATTTTTAAACTATCCAGATAGTGCAGTAATTACAACTGTGTCAATATGCAAACTGTGGGAAAATACTGCTGAAATTTGATCCAATCTTGTGCAAAATACATTCCAATAGATAATTAGAATGTATAGTTTCAAAGCTGTTTCCATTACGTGTGCTAAACCATTTAAATCCAATATCTCAAATCTTTGCAACTGAACGTGTTTAACAGGTCACATATTAAAAATGCTGTCAAATTTTGCTCTGTCAGTTTCTTGCTTATTGAGCAAAGGTTTCTGTTCTGTGTAGGTAGTATATTTGAATACTTTTTTTTTTTAACAGTTCTTTTCTATTTCAATTTTCTTGTCTTTGTCTAGTAAAGGGAAAAAAATAAAAGTTTCAGGTTCAACGATAATTTTTCCAAAAAATGTATAGGCATTTGCATGGCACAGCTTTTATATAAGTGTGGTATTATATAACAGATGGAAGTTTAATGGAGTAAAACATAGTTTGTAACAGGTTCATTGTTTCATATGCTCTGGATCACTAAATTGGCAGGTAGAGATGAAAGGTGCATTAAAATGGACGTCCTGAAAATTATAGAATTCCCTCAAAGGAATAGAGTCTTTAATTTTGAATTATACAGCTAATTTTAATGAATTGGAAGCCATAATGCATAACCTTTCTTTCATGCAGGAAAGAACTGTGAGCTGTGCAAGGATTTCCATTACAGACAAGCAGGTGCAGATCTTTCAGCCATCGATGTTTGCAAACCTTGTGACTGTTACGCAACAGGCACCAAAAATAAGAGCCTCCTGTGTGATAATGTAAGTAGCGTTAACATGGAAAAATGGCAAAACGTTAATTAGCTGGGTAGACACCAGTAAGATTTTACAAGTGTATTTAGATGGTGACTACTTTATAAAAATGCTTGAGTTCAGCCTTTTCAAAATAATTGACTTACGTTGGAGACTGAAAGCAGGGAAAAAGCAGAAAGCAATTTGAGATGTACCATTGAAGAGCTTTTCATCTAGACCAGCAACAGACATAAAAGATGCTGCATGAGTTTTTGGAAGTGAATAGTAGTTTGGGGATACTAACAGGTACCTGTGTACTCAGTAATGTTAAAACATCCAGATTTTGAGTGGTTTTGAAGTTCTTGATACTGTCTTAAAATCAGTAACAGATTTTGAAAATTCAGGCAATAAGATGAGCCTCAAATTATATTAAAATTAAGGTAGTTTTCCTTGTTTGCCTTTTAATTCATAAAGTCTATTAAAAAAAAAAGTAACCCACAAAGTGATGCTGAAATCAGCATCAGCTGTGCTTTTCAAGCTTACACAGCTCATTGGCATGCAAGACATATAGTCTGATAATAAATCTGTAATTTTCAAAATGTACATTTAAAAAAAGCAGGAAAAGTGACTGAAGTTTTGAACATATATTAAAGATATACTGTGGATCATGTTCTGTTCACATGTGTCCTGTCCATTACCAAAATCCGAATTTTGTTAGGAATAGGGAAAAAATAGCTTCTTTATCTGAAATGTATTTTAAAAACATTTTAAAGGTAAAACTGGTCCTTCAGGAAACTGAGATGGAACTTCTTCAGCTTATTACCACATTTCCTGTCTCGTCTTTTTTACCAAACTTTTTTTCATAAAGCCATCTCTAGCATTTTTCATATGATGTCTCTTGTTAGTGCATTTTATTTAACAGTAACCTCTTGCTGATCATGTTGTATTTTCATCCGTGGTACTGTAGTGGTACAAATACATGCTCAGTTTGACTCTGCACCTTCACAGGACTCATGTCAGTGCACATACTGAGTGATAAGCAAGTTTAGAACCATGAGTTTTTTTAAAATAATCCCCTGTAGTACAAATAAAAATTGATTTCTAATTTTCTGTCTTGTGAAGTTGATACTTTTTGCTGGGATCACAGAAAAAACCTTCAAAAACACAGATATCATTCTAGGACTATTTTTTTAAGGTATAGGAAAAACGAAAGCAAATGCTGATTTGCATGTCTATGGTTTCTGGTGAAATGTTAACCTAAAACAACTGCAGCTGTTATCAATCATGCAAGGAAAAGTAGTTTACAGAAATCACTGTTTTTGTAGTAAAATATACAAGAATGTTGGTGAAGCTTGATTATGAAAGTATGAACAGAGAGATAAAATGGGAAAAATGGGAGAGACTGTATTGCTCAATATAGCGTCAGTTGACTGCTGCAGTAGAAGCAGAGCAGGGAGAAATGATTAAGCGGCATTAAAGAACAGATTAATAAGGCTGGGGACTAAGGGCTGAAATGAATTACTTGAAATAGGAAGGCATCATTGAAAGAAGTGTTTCCAAATTTGACCTGTGGAAGATGGAATTGTAAGGAATAAGGATCCTACTCATGAAAATTAATTGTCCCATCACAATGATAATTTTTAAGGAAATATGCCAAAAATGGGCCAGAATACACTTTTGTTTTACCATTTTCTGCAGTTCATCAATATTTTATTTTTGCAAAGTGCCAGTTGTGTCACTAAGTTCCACGAGGGTACAGAGTTCTAAACCTAATTTATTCAATCACACTTAAAGAATATTTACTTATCAAATGAAGTAACATTAATGTAGATAGTTTACAGGATGGATGGAAGAGCTTACTGTAGAATGGTTACTCCCATCTCTGTTCTTGGGACTAAGTATGCAAACTTTGTGCCTGTTCTGTTCACCTATTTCACCCTACCCTTGGTGAGAAATACGTGTAGGTGTGTAGCATTGCTCAGTTCTCGTACATCTGTAGATCATGTCCATGTACAGTTCAATGTGTAACTTCATTTGTATTTTAAAGTGCAAACTGGCATATTTAAAACTTCAAAATTATAACTTTATGGCTTATAGTAATGAGCGGGGTTTTAGAAGAGCGATGTAGCGGGGCATCCATCAGCAGTTAGATGTTTTTGCAGGGAGAGGTATTCCTTTGAGACTGGTGGGTACATGAGAGAGAATTGCTACAGCCTGAAAAAATTCGTTCGCTTCCATGCAGCTTATTGACATCTCATCAGTGTAGAAGAGATACGCATTGATCACGTCCTCTTTGTGAACATTTGTCACAAAATATTTCAAACAATCAGAAAGTCCAGATGAATTATTTGAGGTGCCTGAGTTTTATGAGCATGGAAGAAGAATTGGCTGCCTCTTCCCTTCTCCCTAACCATTCACACACCAGAAAATTCTGCCAGAACACTGCTGATGTGATCATTCTTGCTCTGTATAGAGAACTGGAGATTAATTTCTTTTGGCCCTTATACCACAATCTTTGACTCATTTGCCTGTGCTGCTTTTTACCCAGACTGCTCTACAGATGCTTACATATTCAATCAGGCACAGCAGTTTGTAGTCCTTTCATGATTCTATTATACTATGCCATATATAATAGCATGAAAAAAAGCACTCTTTCCCAGGGCATTTGTTTCTAGGCGAAGCTGAAAGTGCTGCTACTGTTTTTACCTAGTCTTTGGAAGTACCATTCTGGTCTCAGTGCATTTAGGCATCTATCTTCATTGAGTTTTCACTGATTTTTTGAAAATTTGCTCTTAATGTGCAAATAAATATGTATCATATACTTATTGGTGCAAAGAAGCTGTACTTTACTGCAGAGGATATTGTTCAGAGTTGCAAAGACTTAATTGCCTTCTGTCAAGGTGGCAGCTGTATTGTCTGGTGCTGCAAGGAAACTCTTTCTAAGACATGAAGATAGACAAAATGCTGGTTACTGTTTTCTTTGAAGAGTCACATGGAAACATAGATTCCAGTGCTACCAAGTAAGATTTTGAACAGGCTTAAGAATTCACCTTTCTGTACACTTCCTGAATATTACTCTTTTCGAGTTTCTTCATTTTTTCCCTCAGAATTTTGAATTTTTGATTTATTTTTTTATGCAGAATGTAAAAGCTAGCTAATAGCTGTGTATTTTAAACCAAAGTAGTATCTTTATTTCTGATCATTTTGTTTCTGAGATGATAAATTCTTGGATATAAAATTAGAATGAGCATTGCTCTGCTCTCATTTTTCCATCTACACAGTTTTCAACGCTTTTATCGTGATTGACAATAAATAAGTAACAGGAATGTATGTTACAAGGGAAAGAACATAGGTAAAGGAGCTAATTAAGGGCATTTCAGTCAACAGATATATCAAATAGAATAAAGAATATAAAGGATGCAAATGTGTCAATAAAAAGCTCATATGCATAGTGGAGTCCATAAAAAAATCAGGTTATAAAACACAGTGTGTATTCTGAATCCTGGATTTCCCTTCGTGGAAGGCCTTTAGTCCTATTGCTAAACTGAAGAAAAATTAGCTTTTTGTGTTAAGCAATTTCATGCCTTCATTTCTGATGGGTTTTGTACCATGGAAATACTGGCTTTCTGTGTTAGTTTGTCAGGTTATTTTAGGGATTTGTCCCACTTCCACCCTTTGGAGTGTCCTGGGCAGATGGTAAACGCCTCATTTTACATTTTGAACAGAATTAGTAGAAAGCTACTGATTTTTGAATGTCATATGTGATGACAAGAAGAGATAGCAGGTGACTGAAAAGGGACTTCATTTTTGCTGCTTATTCAATTGTCAGTTCCCCAAACTGGCATACTTAGAGTACTCTCAGGTATTTGGTGGTCAGACAATGGCCTGACCTGTGTGTGTGAGCCAACACACCTTATGCTTCTCATTTCCTAAACGGAAGAAAAGTCCTCAACCCTCCTGCTCCCCGTTCCCACTTCTCAAGATTTCAGTCAACTGGATGCTGTGGTCCTTGCCAGATTTCTGTCAAGTAAGAAGATAGATGGAAGTGTGTGATTAGCTTTCATATCAAAGATTGCTGGCTTTGCAATTGATTGGTACCAATGGCAAGATGAGCAGAAAGAATTTGATGCAGGAACTAAGAATACCCGTGGGTCTTAAAATGTGAGTTTTAGGGCATTGCCAGCTGGTCAGGGCAAGGTGTTTCTGTCCTGTTAGAGACTAAATAATTGGAATTAGTAGTGAGTCAGCCAATCATAAAAGGTTGGTGATTTTTTTTTTTTCTTTTTTTGTTGTCTGTTTTGGGCTTCAAAACCATAAGTTAACATTTGTAAAAGAAACTTAGAAAGTATCAGCTTTAATTTTTCGTTTAGTAACATCAAGCCACATCTCATATTTATTCTCCAAAACTGGAGAGACTTTCTGATTACATTTCTGGCAGTATGTTTCTTTTATTACAGACACCTAAGAACAGCTATTTGAAATTATAAGGACATCCAAGGAGAAAAAGATGGTTTTAACTTTCAGCAAGGATTAGGCCAGCTGTTTTTTTTAGCAAATTCAATTTTATACTTTATGAATACAACTGGTCAACAAAATTTTATGTAGTTAGAAGATGATACATATGTGTTGAATATCTACTAGAAAAGTGCTATGGCTAAATAGTTTGCTGTACCCTAAGCAGTAATTAAGACAGTTCTTTGGGATATGTTGCCCTTTGTCCTGAGTACTTAAATCTCTTCTTAAGTCCTTATACAGTTTAGTAACTGGACATTGGGAGGGTCCCTGAACAGGCTCCTCTTTGAATTTGTGATTCTAGATGAGACGAGTTAAAGTGTCCCCTGATTAATAAGTGGTATCGCTACAGTCTAAAGCAGTGTGAACTGCTCGGTATATCTGAAATTCAGAATGTAGCCTGCTTCCTGATTAAGGGTGATGATGCTGTAGCTGTGATTTGTGCAAGAAGAAATTGCTTGCTTACTTTTTATAACTGCTTACATTCAAGGATATGGGACTAATGTGTATTTCATACGTAAATTATAAATGGCACAAGGGATATATGCCAACTCAGCATCGGTGATTTTCTGTATCAAATAACAATTGTAATTATGAGGTCCCAAGATACACCACCACTTGGTAGTAATGCTCAGCTAGACTCATTTTTGTAGTGAACAATCTAGACAGATATTTTCCATAAGTGATTTAGTACCAAGATGGTCGTGTTAGTAGACCGGTTGTTTCTGTCTGCTTACTGTTTGGGTCAGAACCAGTCCTGTCAGGCATAAGCAACAGTAGAGCAGATTTCTTTCTGCTCCTCTATAACCTCTCTAACAATTAAATAATGTTTCTTCAAATAACAGATAGCTTTTGGATCGGGGGGATGAGGGAAAGGTTCAGTATTATCTCCAGTGCGTAACTGGTGAAATCCTGGTTAACAAACTCTTTAAATACTAATTGCTACAGGTATTCTCAGTGACACCATTGTTTCCAGACTAAGCGAGATTTACAGAAATAACAATAACAACAACCACCACTTTGCTTCGTATTTCACTTAGGTTTTTAGGTGGTTATAGAAATGGTTCATTCTACCCATTTTGATGTCTCCTTTTTGTCTTGCCTATAGAATGCCTTTTTTCTATTTTACTTTCACCCCACCCCCCAGACTTTGAAATCAGTGTTATGGAAGAATGTCAGTGGGTTATTTACAGATCCTCTAATCTGATACATAGAAACCTATTTTCAGATCTATTAAGAAGAAATCTGATAAGCCTTCCCCTCTAACAAAAACTTTAGTTTCTTATACCTTCCTCTAACTATGCCATGAAAGACTTTCACTCTTTTTTTTTAAAAACAGGAAACCAATTGCCACTTGTATTGATTACAGATGGAAAACTCTTTTCTATGTGACAGCAAGGTAGGAGGAAATTTATATAGGGAGATCTCCAGATGGTTTCATTGGTTGGTTTCTAGAGAAAATGTGAATTATATTCTTCAGCTGACCAGTTATTTCTCCCTCATTCTGAAGAGTTATATTTATTCTTCTGGCATAATTTTTTTCCCCTATTAAAAGAAAGTTTGGGGACATAAATTTTCTACAACAGAATGGGATGGGAATTACTGCTTCTTGTATTGTTATACCTTGACACTTAAAATTATGTTGAAGATACTTAGCACTCAGTAATCTACACATTTGACTTCGACTTCTTGCATCTGAAAATGGCTTTTATGTGCTCACAATTAAAGTTGGATTTCCTTGTATTTATGATAAGAACAGCCACACAGGATGAAATGAGATTTTTGTCTGGCACAGTATCCTCTCTGATAGTTACCAGAAACTAGTGTTAAGAAGCATGATCATTCTGTGATGTACTTTTCCAGATTGTAGTTATTTGTGGTTTGGGGACTACCTGAGTTAAACTCAGGGTTTCATCTGAGTTGTCATGTTTCGTGTCCACATATGGAATTAATCTAACTTATTTTTTTAATGTGCTTCAAAATAGTGTATTTTTCTACACATTTGTAGTGTGTAGAAAAAAGTACTTTTTCATTAAGTTTGTGTTCTGATAACTTACTGGGTGTTGTCTCCTTGTATTGTGAGAAATAATGAATACTTTTGTAATGATGAATAATAATGAATAATTTTGTAATCCGTTCATAATTTTATAGAAATGTATTCTCTTAGTCATCTTTGTACTAACAGAAAAGTCTTTTTTTTAACTCTCTTTTCATTGGTATCTTTGTGTATTCTATTCCCTCTGCAACCTCTTTTCTTTTAGAGAGGGTAACCAGGCACACAAATTGTGCAAAACATTTATACACAATGGATTTTTATGACAGAATGGCATTTTCTGTATAATTTTCAGTTCTTTACCTGATAATTCCAGTATTCCTGTTGCCTTTTTGACTGCCTCAGAGCTTTCAAATGATTTTTAGGGTGAATGGAGCAGCTTTAACAGCTCCTTTTTTGAGTCACAGTAGCTAATTTTGGACTCATCACTGTCTAACTATAGTCAACATTGATTTTCCGCAGGCATTAAATTTGTAGTTTGTGATGTAGAAATTAATTTGACTTTTTGATCATTTGTTTGGTTCAGTATATGTGGTATTTCCTGATGTTGCTGGCTTAAAGAATTGTAGTAAAATTATGAAGCATGATTTTTGTTTGGGAAAAAAAAAAGTACCAATCTTTTCTAATATATCAAACTTGTGTTTTCATTACTATTAATTCACTCTCTACAGAAAAAGGCTATGAGTCTGTAGAGCTCAGAAGGTTCCTTACAGCCTTTTTAGGAGACTGATGTAACTTTTATAATTTTATTCCTCTTTTACTGAGGTTGGTTGAAGTAATTAATAACTCATTAATTTTATATTTCAGTTCATCTAGAACTCTTGCCTCACATGTAGTCACTTACCAACAGATGAGATTCTGCTAAAATCCTTTTTCATCTGACATTTTGGTTTGAAACCAGTCTTGAAAATTATTCCTAATGTGGAATGGCAACATCTTTTTCATGGTGAACGGCTGTGAAATATTAATACGGCCTTTGCAATCTGTGTTGTAGTTCTATCTTTCTTTTCCTGAATGCTACACAGAATCACAGAAGCATTAGTGGGTCATCTGCTCCAGCTCAAAGTAGGATTGTTGTCAGCACTACATCCAGCCAGTCATTATTTTTTCTGGATGAGTCATGATACCTCTGGGGATGCAGATTCCACGTCCCCTCTGGGCAGTCTGTTTCTGATGCTGTGCTTCCCTCTTAGAGAAAAAGTTCTGATGTCCAATCTGAAATTTGGTAATCATACCACTTAATTATTTTTTGCCCTCAATGATTCTTGGGACGTCTTCCTTTGTTTCTGACATTAAACAAACCAAACCAAACCAAAAACTTCCTTTGTGCCCTAAGCATGTTGCTCGTTCAAAGCTGATTTTTGTATTGTATTATTCTGGTTTTAAAACTTGGTGGTGATTATTCTCTGTTGTTTAATATCCTTATTTTGATCTGATTTCCACTTTTTGAAGATAACTTATTGCATCTAATGCTTTCCTTCATGTGGTAGCTATTGGAGTAACTTTAAAATCTTTTGGGGTGTGAGTTATGTGTTTGAGTGTTGATGAGGTAACTTGATATAACACTTGCTATTGTGTAATCTGAGTATGCTATGATCACTAACAGAAAATGTTTCTTTTACAGTTATGTGTTAAGCTAGGTATTTTTCTTCATTTAGGATTAAACTCAGACTTGCTTTCCGAATGTGAGCTCTCTGATGAATGGTTGTGATGCATGACTGGGTCTCTTATAATACACTAAATATCTAGATCAAATCCAGTCTCAAAGGGAATAACTTGAAAATTCTTGTTGCCGTTGTCTTCCATTTTGTTTATAAAATGTTGTTTTCTTGCCTTTTTAATATCTTCATCTTCCTGAAAATATGGCTGATACATCAGTAATAGATCTTGATCATGAAGCATAGTGGAGAGGTTTTATTGGACTAAATAATCCTTTTATGAGGAGAAGGGGTAGGAATACATACACCTTCCATTCAATGTTTTCTGCACTGAGAATTTAGTGTTAGATGCTGAAATACTCTGTTTTATCTTGTATTAATAAAGCTCAGAGCTTCATTGTAGATTGAAGGGTGTGCTAATAACATTTATTTTAAGTAGAACTTGCCTTAGGACTCTTACTTTGTTTCAGCCTTACCTGATGCACAAAAAGACAACTGTTAAGAGAAATCGAACTACAGCTGTTGATGTTGTAGATGAATAACTAGTTTTGAATGACTGCTTTTTCATATTTATAAATAGTTGCACTGAAAAAAAAATACTTACCTAAAGAAAATTACTTATAAACCAGAATTTGTTTGCTGCCATCTCTGCATTCCCCAGAACACTTGAGTTAGAAAAGTTAGTTTTTGCTCCTTGATTATGAATTCTAAAACTTTTGCCAGTTCACTCCTCCTACATCTCAGTGTTGCTCTAACTCCCTGTTTTCCTCTGTGTTGTGTATTGACTGATGTACTCAGCACTGGTGAGGCCCCACCTTGAATCCTGTGTTCGGTTTTGGGTCCCTCACTACAAGAAAGACATTGAGGTGCTAGAGAGAGTTCAGATAAGAGCGATGAGGCTGGTGAGGGGCCTGGAGCACAAGTCTGATGAGGAGCAGCTGAGGGAGCTGGGGCTGTTCAGCCTGGATAAAAGGAGGCTGAGGGGAGACCTTATTGCTGTCTACAACTACTTGAAAGGAGGTTGTAGCATGGAGGGGGTTGACCTCTTCTCCCAAGTAACAAGTGATAGGACAAGAAGAGGTGAATTGAAGTTGCACCAGGTGACGTTCAGATTGGGTATTAGGAAAAATTTCTTAATGGAAATGGTTGTCAGGCATTGGAACAGGCTGCCAAGGGAAGTGATGGAGTCACCATCGCTGGAGGTGATTAAAAGATGTGTAGACGAGGTTCTTAGCGTTGTGGTTTTATTAGGTTATGGTTGCACTCAGTGATCTTGAGGGTCTCTTCTGACCAAATTGATTCTATGATTCAATATCTTCCATTCTTTTTCCCATCCCTGTGCCATTGCCTTTTCCCTGTGGTCAGTTTTCCCACCATAGGAGAAAGTGATTAATATAGAGATTTTTTTTTTCCCTCTGGCTTTCAGAGGTTTGAAATTGAGAGAGCTTCCCAGGAGCCCTTTAATCTTGCACAAAATGCGAGACACATACTCCCAGATCATGGCCCAGGCATAACAAAAGGTGCTTCAGCAATGCTACTCATTGAGAAAGTGGGAAAGGACCTTCATATCCCACCGCTGTAGTGGAACTCTTGGATCCCAACTGAACCAAGGAAAGAGGGAGAGATTTCCAGATACTGAGCTGTTTGGTCATGTCCTTCTGTAAAGAAAGAGAAAAAGTATATTGGATGAGTAATCAGAAAGGAAATCTTTCAACTTTGCTTTTTCTTATTTAACTAACATTTTCACTAAAATAAATAAGCATATGGTCTGAGCAAGAACATGCAGAACTTGACCTTTGAAAACAATAGTGCTTTGCAGTAACTGTGATTCAAAAACTACTGTTTGTTTTAATAGAAGTCATCATTTATACGATGCAATTTTGTAATTATTCTTTGCAGTTTTCTCCATCCAGATGGTAAATATTGTCACATTGTTTACTGAGTTCTTTTTTCTTTCTGTTTTGAAAAAACTCTATTTAAACTCTATTTAAAAATTGAATAGTTATACTCCGTTTAATATTTCTTTTTTTTCTGTCAACAAGTTAAAAACGTGTGTGTTACACAGGCTTATTTTTTTCTGTTTCATTTAAAGTTTTCTCCTCCCCAACTTAGACTCCCGTTCGTGTTGCTAATGAGTGTATCATCTAAAAATAGATATGTTCATCATTCTATAATATTTTGTATCTTTCTAGATTGGAGGCCAGTGTAATTGTAAGAGACATGTGTCTGGCAGACAATGCAATCAGTGCCAGGAAGGATTCTACAATCTGCAACAGTCAAACCCTGATGGCTGCAGTCCCTGTAACTGTAATACCTCTGGGACAGTCAATGGAGATATTACCTGTCACCAAAATTCAGGCCAGTGCAAGTGCAAAGCAAATGTTATTGGTATGTGCAATGCAAGAGTTTGGAGCTATTTTTCTTGTTATCTCTGGCAATAAACCACACTTGATTTCTAAGTGAAAAGTATAGTAAACTACTTTGCTGAAGGCACATCATAAAAATGAATGAAATTAACTGTTGAAAAATTATTAATTTAATAATTCTATCAAAATACAGCTTGAAGCTTAGTTTAATCAACCCTTTAGAAGTTTCTTTATGGCATAGCTACATTAGCTTACATAGCTCCATACTAATAAGTCACAGAAATAATGTAATTTGCTTACTGCATAGATGTTTCTTTTAGGAAATTAACACTTTTTCAAAATGTTTTATACTTAATGAGTTCTAAGCAAATCGTTTCCATGCTAGTTTTCTTAATAGACCAAAATAAATGGATTTTTTTTCTCAAAATATTCTATGCTACAGGGTCCTTTGTGATAAATCTATCCATTTTTTTCTATTATATTTCTTTGAACTGTTCCTATGAAATGCAAAATAAGTCAACATAATTCCACAGATCATGTACATAGCTAGGGTTAGTTATCAAGGGCCACATAATTTTAATTTTGTAATTCAATGCCAAGCTGATTATAATAAACTGCTACCTTCTGTGTTATTTATCATTTTTTTTACAAGACGTGCTTTTTTGTTTGTTACTCCCACAGGTATTTTTCAGAAATTAGATTTGATTATAGCAATTTATTACTTCCAGCATATTTGAGGGGAGCCACAGCCACATAAGGACAAAATTTATCAAGTGCCCAAAATACACAGTATATATAATACACTTTGAAATGTTGATGTATGGGAATATTATGCAAGGAGAATTTCCTGATAAAGTGAGCCTTGCATGGTAACTGTACATGTCTCAGACTATACATACGTCTCAAAAAAAGAAAAAAAGAGAGATCCTTTTCTGCTTTGTTATTAACAATATTAGTAATTTATTTTTTTTCTTTAGCTAACCATGGTTGTAGGTTGTATTAACAGTGTTCAAGTATATGTAAATTTATTACTCACCAACTTGTGAATATTGTTTTATTTGTAATATTGTGGGTCTTTGTTTCTTCTAATTTCTAATAGCAAGTACAAAATACCCACAAATAATGAACATAACTCTAAACAGGCATAAGTCTGAATAGTTCCTGTCCTCTTTCCTGTGGTATGCCAAGTACCTGTGTTTTCCACATGATAAAAATGGTGTTAAGAGTAAAAAATAACCTCTGTGCATCTTAAACCCACTCTCAACATTTGATAAAAAGTACTTCAGAGTGTTCTTAATTATATATCCTCTGCCTACATTCATGTTTGCATCTGTGCGAACCTTTCTTAACACAGTGGGAGCTCGGTACACAAGAAGTGCAGTCTGGTTCTCACGTATTTTGATTGTCTACGTGTTATTTTAAATATTTTCTTCCTTCGAAGAAAACAATAAGATTTTTTTTTTTTTAATTTCCACTGAAATAGTAATACAAAAAATGTGTAAACCTATGCTTTCTTGAAATTTATCTGTAACTATGGTGGAGGGGCTGTAGTTATGCCAGTGTTTGTTCGCAGGATAAAGACCTAATTCTTTCCAGACTGGATTCTCTTTTTTGTTTTCCAAACCAATTGTAAATAAGCTTCTGTGTATTGGAACGTGTGCAGCAAACTTTAACAAAGAGCTTTCCTCTCTGGATTTCTAAATTGGTTTTTAGAGCAATCTGTCTATTGCCATTTTATCTATTTAAACAAACATGATAACAGAAAAATGCAACTGTGGACTGCGGCGTTATGAAACACGAACTGTTAGAGTTAACACAACTGTTAAATCTTACTAATGATTCTATCACCAGTAAAATACATTAGCACCAATAATTTTATTAAAGTAGGTCATTCATCTAGAATAAAAAGGTAGAAGAATGTGAATTAAATGCCAAGCGTGCTAACTCCCCCGTACTTGTTAACATTGAATGTGATGCCCTGTAGGCCTTCCTCAGTATCGTTAGGAATAGATTACCTGTCAGGAATATGTATGGCATATTCAAATAAGCACTGCGCATATTTTTAAAACTGATATGATATGAATCCATGTAGACCAATTTTAATAGTTCAAAATGAGTCATAATTCTTGTTAACAATACAGTTATTTTTAAAATTTGCAGCAATAGTGGTCCTTTTTTATTTTCCTTATTGAAATTAAATGATATGCCTTAGGTGAGTCATTCATCACTGTTAAAGGAACTTGCCTTCTGTTGGAGTTTTTGAGGTTTTATCCATATATATAGTGCATTTCCTATCATTTTTAGTTTTATTTTTCTACATGTGAATTGCTAGATGTATTTTTTTACAGGTTTGTATTTTTTTAAATGATGACAATATTTTGCTAGAACACCGTATCCATATTTTTCTGTATGCAACAATTAAGCGATGGCTTCATAGTGAAGGATTTTCCCATTGCAAGGGAAAATACATAACTGTGATTTTGCATTTTTCATATAATAATCTAGTTTGCTTTCCTGTAATGTACATTTTATAAACTAAAATACAAATTCCATCCCTTGGGGCAGGGATAAAGCAAGCAATGACTTTGAAAACAAAGCTAATAAAACTGCAGGATGGAGTATAAAGAAAGCAGTTTAGATTTTAATGTACCGCAGGAGTTAGCTAAATCATACATTTAGATAAAAATATTTCATTTTGGATTATGGAAAACATTTTCTGCTGTCAGTAAGGGCTAACAAAAAACACTAACATAAATGTAATCAATGTTAAAACTGAAGTACAGTGTTAAGTAAATAATTCATGGTAATTAGTCTAACTTGTGTTGTCCTAGAGTATATTTAATGTTTTTAATATCATGTATAATTTGGTTATGAGAACAGATTGAGGGCCCAGTGTAATGCGCTGTATATTGCATTTCTACAATATAGGGTGAAGAGTTCACGTAAGCATTGATTGTGCAACAGGTGCTGTTCTGGGAGACAAAGAGATTAATTCTGGTTTGTCTTAGAAATGTTACAAAGAATCTCTCGCAGAAGTATCTTAAATTGCATTGAGTAGCCAGCAGAAATGCATCACTTCTGAAACAAATTGGAAAAGCAAACAGATGTTTGGGATGCCACTGTTATTCAATTGATTTGTGTAGCCCTGTCATTCCTGTTAATTATACTGGTGAAGAACATTAGTCCTTTCATTTATCTTTTTTTTTTTTTTTTCCCCCCCAAGTGTAGGATAATTATTTTTTGTTTGTTTGTTAAAATTGAAACTAATAACTTTTCAGCTTTTTTCTTTTTAATTAATACTTTTTCTCTTTCCAGGTCTTAGGTGTGATAGTTGCAATTTTGGATTTAAAGCTCTCAGATATTCTAATGAAGATGGATGTGAGCCCTGTTGGTGCAACAGCCATGGCTCAGTGAACCAATTCTGCAACCCTCTCTCTGGGCAGTGCAATTGTAAAGAACGAGTAAAAGGGCTTCATTGTAATATCTGCATGGACAACTTTTATGGGCTGGATGTAACTGGTTGTAAGGCTTGTGAATGTAACATTGCAGGGTCATTTTCTGGAACTGTGTGCGATGCGAAGACAGGGCAATGTGCATGTAAACCAAATATTGGAGGAAGACAATGTGACGAGTGCCTAGATGGCTACCACAAAGTACAGGAAAATCATTCCTTTGTTTGTCTCCCATGTAACTGCAATAAGGCAGGTACAGTAAATGGCTCTCTGCTTTGTGACAAATCAACAGGACAGTGCCCTTGCAAAGCTGGTGTCACCGGCCTTCAGTGCAGCCAGTGCATGCTCCATACGTACAACCTCAGCACGAGCAACCTCCGCGGCTGCCAGCGTTGTGACTGCGACACTCTGGGCACGTTGGCAGGAACAGTTTGTGACCACATTTCCGGACAGTGTGTCTGTTTGCCTCAGCGTCAGGGGAGAAGGTGTAATGAGTGTAAACCAGGTAAGGAAATTGGAAGACAATCCATTCGATGTAGTAAGTTTTGCTTTGTTGGGTATTATCATAGTTCCTAGAGTTTTTAATATGCGTTTAGACAGCTTGATGTCTGACATGTCTCTGATTTATGTTATTGTTTTTCCATTTCTTCCTAACTGTGTGAGAAGGAAGTATACACATCCTGATCTCCATTAAATATTTATTCTATTGCCAGAGATTGTATAATTTCTGTTATTACTACAGTTTCAACATGTCCAAAATAAGGCTAGGCCTAGTTCTTCTAGGTATTGAGAAAATATACAAATTGTTATGGCCCGTTGACTGAATAAAAGGTAAACTAGGATAGTTTGAAAAGCAGCTATCCTCGTAATGAAAAATGTGGATTTGAAATGCACCGTGCAAGCTCTTAAGGAAGGGCACTTCAATCATAAAGCTGAGCATGGTGGGAGGTACAGAGGTGGTTGCTTAAACTTTGACGAGGCCAGCAGACATGCAACTGCAAAAGCATCCACCTGCCTTGCCATGTTGAGGATGTGCTGGCTTTCACAAGGACTGCTTGTGGTTCAGCCCTAAGAGTAGGTAATGCTGCAGCCGCTACGTATCAGCTCAAGATTTTGTACCATATTACTGTAAACAGAATTTAAATGTTCATTATAAGTGGGAAGCCCTGTAGTTACATTTCGGTGTTTTTGTTTTAAAAAGGAGATGAGGAAAGTGAAACTATAGGTAATATTAACCTACCCTTAGTAATAATATTAAACAGATAGATTTAGTTCAAGTTAAATACATAGGCAATTTATTAAAGTAGCAGGTCACATTAAAAGGTACATTATAGCTCCATTGGTTTTTAATATGCCATTCAATAATTTGAACAGAGGTTAAAAAAGCTGCTTAACCTCCATTAAGTATTTTTAAAAATACTTTCATTTAAATTATTTTAGGTACATATACTAATAAATAAGGCAGTGTTCTGTTTTTCTTAGTTCCTCCTCCAGTGCTATTTGACCTGCTAACCCTCTGCAGCAGCCACTTAATCAGAGATCGGCAGAGGAGTGATGTCAAGGCTTCCAGAATCACTGACCGCCCTTGTCCTTGAAAAAGCAAGGTCAGGGTTTATGCAGAACTAAATGGTTTAAAAAGGTTTAATTGATAGTATGAACAGACTGCTTTGTAGAAAAGCTTACATGGCACTCGAAGGAATACTTCCACAATTGTTCCTGTTAAAAAAGAACAAATTTAAAAAAATATATCTTGCTGTAAGAATTATTTTTACATTTTCTAAGTAATAAGTGCAAACATGTATGTGCTGAACACTAAGCTCTGTTCTACAGGTGAAAGTGTAAGTCCTTATTGTTGTAAAAGCAGTGTATTGCTATGACTGTAGCACAGCATACTATGACACTGACGTTTTAGTGTTGATCCTGGCATGAGCTCATTTAGACATTTATCTATATAATCTTTCTTAATATGTTCCAAAGGAGAGTTTTCTATAAAACAGGGGTGGGTATAACCTGCTAGTAATACTGGTGTTAAGCTGGAGAAACATGAGAGTTTAATTGGTTTCAAGTACTCTAAACATATCTTATGGCTTTTCCTTGGGACAAAGATAAGAAAACATATTCCACGTATATATGTAGCCAAAACAGCCTAATTAAAAGCACGCAATAATGACTTAAAACTGGCAACTCTGAAAACATACTGAGGACTACTTAGGCTGTTGGGACATTTCAACTTTGTGGTCTGAGTTTCCTTGGTGGAACACAGGTCATATGTCTTTTTTTATTCTGTGTAATTATAAGTCTGCTATAGTTGTATTTACAATAAAGTCCCATTGTAGCACATCATCTGTGCGTTTGATAAAACCTGAGGCATTTCAAAAAGTTGTCAAAATCTTAATGCAGGAAGAGTTGCCAATGGATAATAATTCAAACGGGATGTAAATTCAGGAAATTATTTAATAATGAGATTAAACCCCACATTTTTCTCATTTGCTTGTTCTTATGCAAGTAACATTTTTGATAAATTTCCATACATTTTAATCTTTTAAGACTAATAGTGTGTGTAAACATAGGAACACTTGATCCTAACAAGAAAGCAAATGGAAGAGCAGTTTTACCTTGTATATAAACTTGCTTTTGAGATGTCCTGGGTTGCAGTGGTAGAAAATGGATCTTTCCAGCCCCCAAATAGTTCTGTACTTGGTGATCACAGCTTTTCATGGAGCGATACATAGTATGGAAAGGTGTAAACTAGCATCTAGGATGTGTTGCTGGGCACCAATACTGAGTTTTGGGTATGTACTCACTCTCTTCTTGGACAGAAGAATGTGGAGTATGTTGTGACAATATTGTCAGTGTTGTTAACTGTGCACTTTGAAGCACAGACTGTGGTTAAGAAATGAGTATTACTGCCCTAGTTGGTAAGCATATTAAAGTGCTAAAGAATTGTTCAGATGTTCCTTCTCTGTAAGCTATACAGTGGGAGAAATAGTAAGAGTATGATTAAAAAAGGAAGGAACACTTTGCTATGACTTTCATTCTTCCTTTTGAAGAGTATGTTTGATTGACAAATGTGATCAGTTATGGTTGAATTGGAAAAAAATCTGAAAAAGAATAAGCATAATACTAGTTATATACATAGATCTTGTAGAGATTTGCAGTGGCTGTCTTAAAATTGGAAATTGGCTCTATTATACAACAGTGGATCCTTCATAAAGCAACTTTTATGAGCCCTTCTAACCTTGCTGTAAATTAAGCTTGCATTAGGTTGTTTCTTACTCTTTCCTGCCAAATTCTAGGTGGTGGAAGTAAATAATAATAATGGTTGTGACAAACAGTATGAATTTGTAATCCAGTGTGTCTTCTATTTTTGTCTATATTTAATCATATTAATTTACTTATAAACTAGTTGAGGGAAGGACTTTCTCCCATTTTCCTATCCCTCACTTTTATTTAAAAAAAATTACTTGCTACTTATGAAAAAGGATAGTCATGGTAGTATCAAGAAACTTAGTTACACTTTTACAGCATTTCTAAAAGATTATTATTAAAAAAAAGTCATACCAAATCCTTTACTGCTCTACAGCATTATAGGCTGCCTGACATTAGGAAAGCTGGGATGTTTAACATTAAGGTACAGATTCTTTATAATTATGAATGCTATGCTATGACAAAACCAATATATGCTGTAATGATCAATGCTGCTCAGCTAAAATGAATTTATTTTGTAGAGATGTGCTTATTTACCCACTGTAGTCTTAGACATTAGTTTCATGTAGAATTTCTGATGGGCAAGGATCTGTTTTAGCCTGCATGCTTATCATTTACTGCACCTATAAACTGGGTCCCGAAGAAGTGCTTTGACCTTCTGGAAGAGTCCAGGCTTAAACTTGTTTCCCATCTTCCTGTTACGTTCTTTGAGTGGAGTCGTTCATTGTGCTCAGGAGTGACATTGCTGGGAAATGGTCTTCTCTATTTATGCACAGGATGGGCACTGCGCTGCGCAGACAACTGCAGGATGAGATAATACATGCTGCCTCGCTAATAACTTCAAGCCATTGAGTCTCTGTGGTGGCTCCATTCGGGGCCTCTCTGGAATAAAATGCCAACAGCGTGGTTTTTTATGATGCGAATGTATGTTAACTGGAGACTGATATCACTTCACTGTCCACTTGAGATTTATCTCGCTGAGGACCAGAGGCTAAACTTGAACAAAGATTTGAGCAGTAAAATTCTAATGTTTTCAATTTGTTTAGTTCCTCTGCTAGTTGGATATGAGCTCATAGCACAACACTGCTGCGAAGACAGAGAATACCACCCTAGGGTGTATATATAAAGCTATCTCTTGTAAGACAAAATAAATAATAAGGCCTTGGGTGATATGACATGTTACAATACAATTTGGGGCTCTTTATTATAAAACAGAACATTAGAAAGTTGTTGGACAGCAAAAAAGATTTGCTAACTTGGAATATGGCTAAGAAGAAACTGTTTGAACTGGAGAGAGAATGGAAGGTGTCTGAGGAGTCTGCAAATACTGTATATCAGAGTAACAGCTGAAATTCTTCTACTGAAGCTGTTCAATAATAATTCATAGTAACCAGCTGCCAGAGACAAACTCCTATCAATGGCCCTGTCTTAGGATTGATGTTGGAAGACAGGTACCTGCAGTTGGCAAGTGCTAGTTAATACTGTGTTATTAGGTTGGTGCAAAAGGAATTGCAGTTTTTGCATTGTTGAAATTTGCCATTTGATATTGGAATACATTTATAAATAAAAGTGGCAATGTTATACATAGGTTAATTTTCTCTCTTTATGTTTTTTTGCTACTGACTTGTTACTTGCTGTTTATTTTATATTTATTTTAGACTATGGAAATGATGTTAGACAAAAAGCAAATTCGAGTTCAAAATGGGTCATAAAGCAGTGGAGGGAACTCGCGTCATCAACAGTGCATTTGGCCCAGGAACTACTAATGAATGTACAGTGCAGTGAAGGTTCCAGAAGTTTCACAAAGGAGATGAGAGCCTTGAAGATGAGGAGCATAGTGGCCAGCTATTGGAAATTGACAATGACCAATAGAGAGCAATCATCAAAGCTGATCCTCCTACAACCATATGAGAAGTTGCCAAAGAACTTAATGCCGACCATTCTATGGTTGTTCAGCTTTTGTAGCAAATTGGAAAGGTGAAAAAGCTTGATAAGTGGGTGCCTCATGAGCTGACCAAAAACCGAAAAAATAATTGTTTTGAAATGTCATCTTCTCTAATTCTACACAACGACAGTGAACCATTTCTTGATCAGATTGTGGTGTGCAAGGAAAAGTGGATAGTATACGACAACCAGCAGTGACCAGCTCAGTGGTTGGACCGAGAAGAACCTCCAAAGCACTTCCCAAAGCCAAACTTGCACCAAATAAAAGTCATGGTCAATGTTTGATGGTCTGCTGCCTCTCTGATCCACTACAGCTTTCTTAATCCTGGCAAAACTATTCCATCTGAGAAGTCTGCTCAGCAAATCAGTGAGATGCACCAAAAACTGCAATGCCTGCAGCATTGGTCAACAGAAAGGGACCAATTCTTCCCCATCACAACATCCGACTGCACGTTGCACAACCAATGCTTCAAAAGAGGGATGAATTGGGCTATGAAGTTTTGCCTCATCTGCCACAGTCACATGACCTCTCAGCAACTGACTACCACTTCTTCAAGCAACTCGACAACTTTTTGCAAGGAAAATGCTTCCACAACTAGCAGAATGCAGAAAATGCTTTCCAAGAGTTCACTGAATCCTGAAGCACAGATTCTTATGCTACAGCAATAAACAAAATTATTTCTCGTTGGCAAAAATGTGTTGATTGTAGTGGTTCCTATTTTGATTAATAAAGATATGTTTGAGCCTAGTTATAATGATTTAAAATTCATGGTCCAAAACCACAATTGCTTTTACACCAACCTAATACCATTGTCATTTGCAGAACTCATACATGTTGCTACAGTTTTAATTAACTGTACCACTAAAAAAAAAAAAAAGGAGCAGAGCAATTTGTGTATTTGACTGTTATCCTATTGCTTGAGATGTCTTCTGATCAAACATATAGAAATGAGTAAGAATGGAAGAGGTCCATAGTTAGCAAAATAGATTCTACGAGTGGTATAGCATCATTAACAAAAATGTGCTTAAAAGTTCTTTTGTTTGAAATTTCAGGCAAGCCTATTAATAATGGGTAAGTTCTTCAATGACCAGATTAGAGGTATATAAACTCTGTCTAGCTGAGTTTATCAATAATGTTTTAGAGACTTGCTTAGATAAGAATTGCTTTTGAGGTCAAGAGAAGGAAAGAGAGGATAGAAGCAGCATACCAAATATACTGTGAAGGAAAGTGAAATTAATGCTCCAGTTCGTAATTGGAAATAATACAGGAACAGAAGGATGGGGTTCAGAATGAAATCTTCTTTTACAGCAGAAGAGTATCTTTTTTTCCCCCCCCCACCCTAAATTTATTAGTTTCTGTGAAAGTATTTGTGTAGGATACAAACTATATGTAGAGGAGGAGTAAAACACACGTTTTACATGGACCTGGGAATGCTCATCAAATATAGGTTTTTCAAAGAAACATTCTCATGTTTCAAGGGTTAAGCCATCCACTGGTTGAGAAATATTAAGAGACTGTCGGGATGAGATTCCAGACTATAATGGATAAGTGTCTGATCTTATATGTTATTTTTCACATTTCAACTGCTTGTGGTACGTTCATTAGTACCTCTCTTGTCCTTGGGTCTTTGCTTTACCTATGGACACGTTAATGTACTCCCCCTATTTTGCACTTACTCTGTCTAAACTGAAGTCTGAAGAGAGTTGGCAACTGGCGGATGAATACAAAGTGCCAATGAGAAGATTTAGAAGCTCAGCTCTGCAGGAGGACTATATTATTTGAGTTGATGTTTGTTTCCTAAGCTTTAGTTCTACTGTTTCATCCCTGATTATACACAAGTTAATATTCTTACTGTGTTCAATTTTTGTGTATTGTCTGTTCTCAAAATCCCTTTCTTTTCCAGGTTTTTATTTTTCTCCATTCAGTGTCACTGGCTGTCTGCCCTGCCTGTGCCACAGAGCTGGTTCCGTGAATCAGACCTGTGATAAGCTAACTGGCCAATGTATTTGCCAAGATGCCTCTGTAACAGGACAGACGTGTGAACGCTGCAAAGAACTTTATTTTGGATTTGACTCTGTCACAGGGAGGTGAGTGTTTCTTTTTCACAGGTCACTTAAAACCTCCTTGTTCCATTTTTCTCATAGCTGCTCATTCTGTGGTTTCAGTGACAAAGAAAAGATGTGCTTTAGTTAGATAAATCCTTTTTGCATTCATGCACTCTGATTTGTGTGTGGTACATTATACAACCCTCTGTGCTCCCATGAGCTGAAGGAAGTAGAAGTTTTGCCACAGATTGAAGTAGAAACAGCGTGAAAGCTGTGTAATGCTAATGCTGTCTAATGTTGTAGCTATTTGGTTGTTTCTCTGCATTTCCTCTGCATCCTCAGTAAGATGTGTGGTTATATGAGGTGTTAATCGTTGATTATTAAAATGCAGGTAATGTGCCTTTCTTAGAAGCAGTGAATGCTTTTCAAGATCTCAGGAAGACATTTTAATGGAGAAAAAAATATGTAAAAAATTAGACATCCCTGTCTTTCCAAATTTCATTTTGCAGCAGCAGTTGAAATACTCACACCTTTCCTCTTAAAAAATCTGTTTTTCTAAAGCAGTGTATTCTGTTTCAGCACTTAGTTATGTGACACAGGGTAAATTGTTTATCTAATGTAGCCTGAGGCCTCTAGGTACACTGAAATTATATGGATATATCCCTGGAGTGTAAGGGGAAAAACTTATCTATAGGGAGTGAATGCATTGTTATTCCAACTATTACTCTATATTTCTTTTCCAGGATCATCTTTCTTGCTTAATCCCTACGATCTCAATTTCCTTTTAAATATTGTCCAATAGGATTTGCACAGCTCTAATGCTATTGTATTTTCGTGCAGACTGATGCTGTTAAATCGTTTTGTTGTATTTAGTATTTTTGGGGTTTTTTAAGACAAACAAGCAATAACAACAACAACAAAAACACAGAAGCAAAGTCTGTACAACATTGCCCTCCCCGTGCTCCTTTCCCCCAGCTAGTGCAGGGTAGACGTGCTTTTAGGCAGTGATTATCAGCATCATCTTGCATATATTTGACATTATTCTGCAGATTTTTCCCTTAACTTTTATGTTACTGTCACTCATTAGGAGATTTTTTAAATTATTTTTTACTGTTGCAGGTCACAGAGGCATCTGCTAATGGCCATAAAGTAATCTGTAGGAATAAAGATTTCCTATTTTCACTTCCTGTCATTTCTAATTGCAAGGAATAAAATCTATGTAATAGTAAACTTACCTTTAAAATATATTTTTCCTTATTATTAATGATTTTTTTCATTACTTGAAATAGATTTTTTTTCTGTCCCCTCTTTGCCGCCTCTCAGTTTTAGCAGCTGATGGAGAGGTTTGTGTCTGTGTTAAGCAATAGCTTTCCTGAAGTAGATATTGGCCTTCAATTACCTGCATTTTGAGATATCTTCTGAAATTCAATGTATGTAAATATCTCGAGTCATCTAGATCCAGATCTTGTTGTAAAGATGCAAAGTTTTTACCATTCTGGAATTTGAATCAGGGTTGGCTTTAATGCCTTAATACTAGTTAATCCTCATGACAGCATTGAAGACGGCTCTGGTAGTACATTAACATGATTAAGTTGTGTTACATATGCTTGGCTTCCCTTTGGTTAGCATCTACTCGGACAATGCACCTCTGTTCCTCAGGCAGAAATGTTTATCCACTGAAAATGATGATCCAGGTCTTTATTTGTTAATTTTTTTTAACCCATTTGTTTAACTGTGAATATATTCTTTAAAAGAGTAATGTGCTTCTTCTTGCTTTGTAAAGTTGCGGTGTCACTTAAACCATCCTTGCTCCAAGAGTTTTTTCAATGCTGCTGTGGTTAGAGAATGAATAGGGTATGAGCTGTCTGCAGTGGCAAAGATGTATCTGTCTTGGCACAAAGCAGAGAAAAAGCAAAAGTTGTGCCACACAAAGACTGCGAGGCTTTAAAATCCTCCCACTCTGAGGAATGTACGTGTGAGCTGATTTGTTTTGTGATGTTTTTGAGATAAAACATGAACACATGTTTTAAAGCATTTCAGCTAATGAAGCAGGAAAATTTCCTCGGTAACTAAAGAATAAGAGATATTTGATGTTTGCTGTGGTCTGAACAGATCTGTAATGTTTGCGGGCATCAGTACACATTTGAAATACTTTACCTCTGTATTGTTTACTACAATGAACTGGTCAATGAACATCACAAATTGTTTATCTATATATATATATCTTGACAGATTACTGTTTATGAAATCCATTTAGCAAGTGAGGTTTTCCCATAAGGATGAAAAATGAAGATTTTAAACAGATTGCTGGAGAGGTTCTAACTGCACCTAGAGAGTCAATGTAATAAAGGTTTCTCTATATTAATATTACAAAAACCATTTATCCTCACAAAATCAATATTGCAATTCATCTTGGCCTGACGTTTCTTTTTCCATGTTTTAAAAGTCTGTTTTCCTTGGTTATATATAATTCTGTTTTAATAAAACTCAAAGATATTTGAATCAGAGTAGCTTGAAGAAGTAGCGTTTATCAACAATACTGAAAATATTTCTTACATGATTGAAAGTTTCAAAGAATTAGTTATTTAAAAAAAAAATCCTTAATTGACGGAATCCTTAATCCTGACCAAAAAGCATGAACTATGCATAACAACAAAGCCAGTTCTAGTGTTCTGCAGTTTAAGAAAATGATTCATGTGATTACACAAATATAACGTGTAATCCTGTGGAGCAGAATACCATGATGTGTGCTATTGTTTGGAGGATCAGGACCCTAATTTAGTATTTCCTAGAATAAAATGCAACTACTTAGAGGAGAAAGAAGCAGCCCCACCCTGCCAGGCACTGAGAACTATTACTGTGACTGTATGTGTATGTGAGTTTGATTGTCTCATGTGTAAACGAGAATAAAAACTGGAATACTCAGGGGACCCTTATTTATAAAGAGGTACAATAATATACAGGAGCAGTGAGACAAGCTTGTCTTTTACTGTTTATCTATTGAGGCACTTTTGTTGACACCCTGCCACCCCCCCAACTAAATGTGTACTAAATATCATCATGTAGTGAAATTAGGAAATAATAAAGTACTGTCTTACTGAGCAAATAATTCTGTCTTGGTTTGATTTTTTTTTTCCTTTCTCTAACTAAACCATTTTCTTCAGTCATGACATTTAAATAGTCTAAACAAAACCTCTATTTGAAGGAGGATTTGGATGCACTGTCTACAGATGAAAAGACTTAATACAGTTTGAAAAAATTGCCCTTTTCTCTTGACTATAAAAGAGAGCAAACTACAGTATAGTTTCCAAGAGAGAATGTATTTTATTTATTCCCACAAGGATATTAGTCCATAAAACAAATTTGCAGCTTATTTTGCAGCTTTGGCTTTTATCAGCCTTTTTAAGGGTGTTGAATGATTACCCAGGAGATCACACAGCATGAGCTGCTGTGTTGAGTAAAGGAACTTTAATAGAGAGAGCTCTGTGATGGGCAGAAAATGTATGTGAAAAGTTTTCTTAAACTTGTTTAAAAATCTGTCACATTTAATGTCTCTTTCACTGATTATTGACCTGAATTTTAGTGTCCTAATGTGAAAACAGTTTCCACCCTCCCCTCCTCTCTCCCTTGCCTTAAAAAGCTGATACTTAAAACATAACAGAACTCACTTATATTTCTGCCTTCATGTAGGCAGAAAGAGATAGACCAAGGTGATGGTGGTGACTGGGAAAATGGCAAAACAACTTGTGTGAAGGTTCTGGTGAAACTTGCCAAGGAAATATCAGCCAAATATAAATTAGTCTTAGGCTTAGCAGAACAAAGGGGACATGGAATGACTGTCTCTCCCTTGGACTTCTCCAAGGTCTTTTTGCTGCCTC
The DNA here is from genome assembly GCA_013399365.1 of Pampusana beccarii. NCBI lineage: Eukaryota > Metazoa > Chordata > Aves > Columbiformes > Columbidae > Pampusana > Pampusana beccarii. Next base: position 373,933 of record VWYH01007507.1, read on the forward strand.
ATCTTCTCGGGACCTGGCATCTGGAGTAATTTAAGATTCCCTGCAGGCTGATGTTGCCTGTGTCTGAAAATGGGATTTTTGCAGTTCAGGGCAGGGGGAGTGAAGTGGAGATTTCCCCGTATGTTTTAGCTACACTGTGCAGTCCCACATTTCTCCCAGTGCATACTTTTTCAAAACTTAGCCTGCAGCAATTAAAATATATTGAAATTAGAATCTAAAGTGCAAAGTTTTATTTGCCTTTGTTGAGTTTCTGTTATGACTACTAATGGCAGGCTGAATTGCAATCCATAGCGTAACAGTATTTGCAGTAAGGAAACAATTGCTTTGCTTAATTTCTGAGATGTTCCAAGTCTTTGAATATTTGCATAATCTGACATTGGTATCCCTGCTATAAATGAATGTCAGTGGGAAAATAGTATATCAAGTGAAAAACAAGCTGATCGTGAGAGGTTTCACGTGCAAAAACTAAAGCATAAATTAATCCTGAAAGTACTCTACTGATGCCAAAGAGATTTACAGAATTGAAATGTGGCGTTTGTGTGATACCAATGCTTTTATTTTTTTTGTTGTTCTTTTAAAATAAAAAATAATTTAATTTACACATTTAATTAAATATTATTTTTAGTAATTTTGTCCCTCAGGCTGTGAATAAACTGTGCTTTCTGTTATTATATACATATTTCTGCTGTTTCCTGTCACTGCTTTAATCTCAGGACTTTTTTTTCCCGTTTTTCGTCTACATTCAGTCTCCTTTATTCGCAGCATGTTATTTTTTTTTTCAAGTTCGAGTTGCCTTTGTGGACAAGAAATTATTAATTGATTTCTTTTTCAACAAAAGCCTAGTTTCCTCTAAGTTGGAAAGTTGCATATTTTGTGCAGAAACCTATGAAATCACTTACACATGTATCACTGAGCTCTAAAGCTCTGCAAGAAAGGTTGTGTAAGCGTTGCAGGACTGAGTGCGTGAAGTGGTTATTACTGAACATTATTATCCGTTTTGTGTATGGATCCATATATATAAAAGCTCTTTAATTTCAGGCAGTTTTAGTCTAAATTAGAATGTTATTTTGTCACTGAAATGTTAATGTTTATTTTTATAATGGACACATTTTTTTGTAAGTTACTTCTTTTTTTTTTTTTTCAGGCTAATAGATTTTCTACTGTGTCTCAGGCTACTGAACTGTTTATGATTTTTTTAATTACGTTACCGAAGAATCTTTTAAACAAAACCCTACTGTGCTTAACCAGAGTGTTAATGTGTTTTGATCACTTTCTTGATTTGTTTTTGTTTATAGATGTCAGCACTGTAATTGTCATCCTGCAGGAGCCATTACTGGGACTTGTCATCTTGTTACTGGACAGTGTGTTTGTAAACAATTTGTAACTGGCTTGAAATGTGACAACTGTGTTCCCAATGCTAGTAATTTGGATGTCCACAACCTATTTGGCTGCAGTAAAAGTAAGTGGATGTTAGGCCTTGAAAGCATGCCTTTCAAATGAATGTTGCCCTTTTTTTAAAAAAAAAAAATGATTGAGTATTGAGTTAGGTCAGCAGTACTAAAGCTGGGTTTGACTTTTTTTTTTTTTTTTTTTTTTTTTTTTTTCTCCCCATATTTCTGGTTCCTGACATCTGGGTGATTTTCGCTGTGAGTATCTTAGGAGTGTTTTCTAGAGAGGTGTATAGAATGCTTTGTGTCCTACACACGTCCTCTGCTTGCAGTCTAACCCAGGGGAGAAGTAATGGCCTGGAGTTCCTTTGGACTTCCCACTATGTTCTTCGTAGTGACCAATTCAGAGTTCACCTTCTAGTCTGGGAATGCAGCAGTATTTGTACAACTTACAGCTTAGCCCGCTTTCCTGCTGTTGACAGGAGACAGAAGACCTGTCTTTAGAAGGTCTGTTGAAGATTCGCTCCTGGGGATTAATTCAAAATCTGCTCCTCAGTACAACATAGCTTTGTGTTCCTTATCCTGGGACTTTTTTTCAGTCAGTTTGGGAAAATATGTGATGCATTGTAACACAAAGTCAGAAATTGGTGTATGTGAGGTGGGGCTGAAGCTATGTTGATGGGCAGATCATGAATTGTAATGAAACACATTGCAATGGAACATCTCAACTTCTGCCATGGCAATGAGTCTGAATATGAAGAGATGGCACAGTTTCAACTTTTGTTTGTGTCATAAGTACTGAAAAGTAAATATTCAGATTTGCTCACCACTTCATGATCTCTAAGCTGGCAGGGATTTTACAGAAGGAGAGGAAAAATATTACATGTAAAAAGAAAATTAAATGTTTAAATTGGCTTCAGTTCGATGTTCAGAAATGAACTTTGAGGATGTCATACCACACAATGCCAAACTCTGTGGGTAGGTCCTCAGCTAATTCTGAAAGACTTGCATTAAGTTTTTGTGACACACCTTACTGCCATACACAGTTAGTGGCCCAGTCTTGGAAGTCACGCAACCAGTCACTGAGGGACTCTGCAGATGCTAACTGGTCATTCCTGTCAGCAGACCTAATTAATAATGGCCAGGCTGATGCTACTGTGAGAGTCAGCTCAGGCAGCCATGTGTCATGCAACAACAGGGTTAGATGTTCCCAACTGATCTCTGAAGTATGATTCTGGATCATCCTTCAGTAACATATTTCTTTGTATATTTTGCGTAGGTATTTGTGTGACATTCATCATTATGATATGTGCACACTGTAGATTTGTAAGTAGAAATGTATGTGCACGAAGAGTTTCTTGACAAGGACAGGCAGCTCACATGTTAATTCCAGTTTGTATTTCTTTGTAAATTGGTTTAAATTTCAAATAACATGCAATACAGAGTGCAAAGTGCTAAAAATGGGATAGAATGAAGAGACTGATTTGTTTCCAAACGTGATTTTTTTCACTCAGAGTTTGGAAGTGTTTAGATACAGTTTTGTTTTGTTTTTCCCTCTACTCTTCTGTAAAGGCATAGTATCTCTTCATTGTGCAGACAGTTGATTGGCTAGTTGTTTCTTTAAAAAATGTAGGATGTTTCAACTGAGTATATAATAATAATAATACATGGCACTTTTATGATGCTGTTCATCTTCGAAGTGCTTTACAAACATAAACCAACCTACTTATTTATGTTAGGATATACATTGGATAAAGGTCAATGGCAATTCAACTATAAAATTGATTAATAATAATATGACATAGATAAATAATATCATAGATTTTAGTTAGAAAAAAATACATCAAGCAGTATTCTAAATGACAAGCGGAGTCCTCTTCTGGACATAGATGATATAGCAATTGCAGTCTTTTTGTTATTCATAGAAAAATATTTTAACTTGTTGCACAGATATGGAGCTTTGTCTGGCTTGATATTTTTGGTTATTTTCCTTGCAGAACAGTATTTTGTTGACACATACTATTACTGGTTATGTCTTTGCCAAGGAAAGCAAACGTAAGTTGCTGTCACTGTCCAACTAAAATTCTTTAAGGAGAAGACCTATTTTCAATTTTTTGGACCAACAACATCTTAGATGCTGCATAAAAATCTTAAATACTGTACTTTGCTTACACATCTAAAATGCAAAACAACAAACATGTGAGAGTAATATGCAGTAGTGTGAGACTCAGAATGGAGTGTGAAGGTTAGGCCGGTGAATTTGTGTGATTGCTCAGGTCTTGTAAGCATGTATTGCATGGAGAGAAACTTTCAAAAATGCCAGAGGGATTTAGAAGCACTTATTTCCCTGGATTCTCAAACTCCCATAGTGTAGATTCACTTCCTAATTCAGCTGAACTCAGAAGTTCTAGACTGGCAACACAACAATCTGTACTTTCTAATGGGAGATGATGATTGAGTTCTGTCCAATCTAATGAATTCTAGAAATGCAGGGTGTTTCAAGAAGATGGACCCAGTTCGAAGTTAACTGTGACTTCAAATTGGGTCCATCTTTTAGAAACACCCTTTATTTTCTGCTAGCTATTGGCTGAAAGACTGCAGTAGGAGCAGGGCTTTTCATTATCTTACGCTAAAAGAGCTTCAAATCACATTTTAGATTTGTATTAAAAGCCAAGATGTTATGTGACCCACTGTTGGCGTAACTCACTACATCTATCACTTTTGTGGTTTGAGGTCCTCACTGTTGCTTTCTGTTTGCAATTTCAGTCTTTGCTTCTTGTCTCCCGTTAGGTTGGCTGAACAGATATTGATAATAAAAGTTGGTGAATTGTGTATATTAAGCAAATATCCATGTGATAGAGGTGATCATAGAATCACAGAATGTCCTGAGTTGGAAGTGACCCACAAGGATCATTGAGTCCAGCTCCTATCTCTGCATATGACAACCCCACAGTTCACACCAAGTGTCTGAGGGCTTGTCCAGTCTCTTCTTGAACACTGNTAATCTTGATATTTTCCTATAATGCTTAGTGTAAGGGAGAAAAGCTTATTGGGTAGTTCTGGATCCAGCTTCTGGTAGCTTACTCCTTATGTGGATTTCTGTACTGTGCTTGACTACTCTAATTCCTGGAGCAAAATATTTTCCTTTATATCAGTGCTCCCCTGGTTTTCCCTCCGTTGGTAAAGAGGGTAGGGGATGGCGAAGTCTACCTTTGAATCAAGCTGTAGAAATCACTAGTGGCCAAAACAGAGCAGCCCAGTCCTGTGCCAGGATTCTATACTATCATAGAATCATGTATTAATACATTGGAAAAGACNATATTTCTTCCCCTCCAAACTCTTCAACAACTCCATGGCCCTCTTCTGGACACTCTCCAGTAGCTTTATATCCTTTTTATCCTGTGGTGCCCAGAACTGCACACAGTGCTCCAGGTGAGGCCACACCAGTGCTGAACAGAGCGGGACAATCACCTGCCTTGCCTGGCTGGCAATGCTGTGNGACGTTTAAGATCGTGGAGCCAACTGTAAAACAGTATGTTTATGTGTACGTGTATATATGTTGATATATGTTGATTTCTGGGGAACAGCCGATTATCTTAGAAAAGATCACAATTGTACAGCTGGATTACCAAAGAGTGATAGGAGGGATCTTGAGCTGTTCTTTCTGAAAAAGTGAGACTTTTGGCTTGTGAACTTTTCTCTTTATTGATACCAGTGCAATTAAGTAGCACTTTTTCCAAAGTTAATGGAGGAGATAGCAGAGTAGTATTTTGGTAAATAAGAATCTCAAGCTGATTTCTTAAAAACTTAGATACCTCGCTTTCATTGATTTATATTTCATTGGAAACAAATGGAAGTGAATTGCCTAAATAATATTCCAAATTTGCCCCTTTATCCTTTATGGTTTTTGTCATTTAATTAAATAGGGTTATTGTAACACTTGAGTGAAATTTGTAGTTAGCTGGACTTTCCATTTCTACTCTATTAGAGGAAGTTATGCCTGGCCTGTGCTAAAATGGATTGAATCCTCTGGAAAAAATAAATTATAATTGAACTATCGACTTCAATAATGTGACCAGATAAACATGTTCCCGTTTTATAGAGATGTTGAAATACATTAACAACAACAAAGTGTTTGGGAAACTGTTGTGTACTTGCTTTAATTTGAGGGGGAAACGATGATTAAGTTTATTTGTCATTTGTTTAAATGCATAAATTTCTTTCAAGTACTTGTATAAAAAGCTTTGCTGGAGAACGTTTGAATGGATCAGTTTATTAATTTGTTGGTTGGGTAAGTGTATGTTTACTTGATGTTTCTTTGCATTTTCATTTAAATTTGTGAGATTATTGATTACATTCATTCTCGCATCCTGAGGTTTTGTGTATGTTTTAGCTCCGTTCCAGCAGCCGCCTCCTACAGGAGAAGTTCTCAATTCCTCTGTTATCAGTCTTTCATGGAGTTCCCCTGACTCTCCAAATTCTAACAGGCTTACTTACCAGTTGTATAGGGATGAGGCTGAAATTTATACAATAGAAGACTACTACCCATATAGTAAGTATTTACAGGAAGATGGCATCAAAATTTTGCCTTTGTCTGTGTATGTATATATATATAGTATCTGCAGTTTTTCTTAATTATTTCTCATTTCTGTGATTATAATATTCTGTGATTTCAAACACATTATTCTGTTTTCCTTTAATGAGTTACTATTCTGTGTTATTAATTTTGTTTGAAAGAAAGGAACACTCTGGTCTAAAATCTGGCAAACTGAGTCACCCAAAATGGCTGATAATTTTTAACTTTTTAACCTGAAAAACTTGAATTTACTCACCAAAAGCATTCCCTGCAAATATATATAGGATCCAAAATCTAAAAGAGGTCCCAGAGAAAGAATTAGGGTGAATGGAAGAGACCATAATGTGCTTAAACTCCCTTTTTTCATCCTCCTGGTTTTAAACTGTTAACAGATTAGGAAAGCTTTTTGTGGTCTCTAACTTTTAGCACCTTCTGTTAAGCTATCAGTGTAGCTGTTGATTTCCCTTTAGCAGCACCACTTCTCTCATGTTGAGGCTTGCAAAGGGATCCTCAGAAGGCAATCCTCGAGGATTTGGCATTCTGTCCTAGCTGGAAAGGCTATTTTGTGCTACTATTGATCCTCTTCTCAAACAAAAGGAGGTGGATTTGGATCTTGGTTTTCTGTGTATACGGCACATGAGTATGTTGGGTTTTTTTTAAGAAGACAGATGTGGTTACCAGTAAGGTTTAATTTCTGTTCTAGCAGCTTCTTTGTTACCTGTTCATACCAATGCAGCATTAACATTTTGCAGAAGTTGACTCTTTCTAATTATTGACACATACCCTGGAGTAAAAAAAAAAATATACTATTGTTCAGTGGAAGCACAGATACTTTGGAATGCACCCAACCCTTTATGTCTCCTGTCTGGCTCACCAAAAAGGACTGTTGTTTGGCCCCAGCTCCCCACCCCAGCCAGCAACTAAAACCACTCACTCATCTCTTCCCTGCCCCTGGTGGGATAGGGAGGAGAATCAGGAAACGAAAGGGAAAACTCTCGGATTGGGATGAGAATAGTTTAACCAAACAGCAGGAAAAAAAAAAATCAAAAAAATAGCCAAACAAATAAACAATAACAACAACAATAATGAAAGCAGCCTGCACCGAAAGCCTCCTCTGCAGTCCAAACAGCAGCTCAGGCCTGAAAGACAATAGCACTGAACCACATGGCCCAAAGAGAGCTGAGAGTGTCCTGGACCACCCTGCTCCCAGCAGCAGCAGCAAAGAGAGAGACTTTTCTCCTGTCCAGCCCCCTATTTATAACCGAGCATGACCCTATAAGGGATGGAATGCCCCTTTGGCTAGTTTTGGGTCAGCTCTCCTGGCTGTGTCAACCCCCAGCGACTTGTGGAGATAATCCCTATCTTGGCTGACCCAGCACAGTGCTACGATGTCAAGGGTTGAGTATCTAGCAATAGTAATAGTTTCGTGATCCTCTTCTTTAAGTTGTACTCAGGGCTGCCTTGCCAGGGCAAACATACAGAGAGGAGGTAGAAATAGCTGTGTCCTCTCATTTTGCTTTGGAAAAGTTTCTAACTACGTGTGCTCTGAAACTTACTATATTACTCAATGTTTCCTATTTCTTAAGGCAAAGAAATGTATGATGGTATGGTTGTACGTAAATTTATATTGTGCTGTCATGACTAAGATGTGTCACTGCTTCTGGGATGTACACAGGAGCTATTTGTGGTCATAGCTGCTAAAAAGATAGGGATGAGGAAGGTAAATATAGGCTTTGGATATACCTTTTTAATAATTATTTGCACTTCCATTTCACTTTTCATCCAAGATCAAATGCTTTACAAATGAACTACTAACCACTATTTTAGAAGTGAGGAAGTGAAAGTGTGGAAGTCTTCCACTGTGAAATGAATAAGGTGTGGAAATTTACAGAATGGTTTGCTTTTCTTTTTCTAAAGCAGGTCCACTAATATTGATACTGATTTACATTTGAAACTATTATTTTTGAGCAAAGGAGGAATAAGAAGATAATTGTATTAACCTTGTCCATCATGAGAGCAGGAACTGGAAGAAAGGCAGTGGAAGAATTATTTCTGTGGTGATGCCAATGTGCAATGGAAGATGACAGAGGGAAAAGGAGAGGACTTTCCCCTGTCTAAAAA
>VWYH01007507.1:382055-429913 GCA_013399365.1 Pampusana beccarii
AGAAAAATTGAAAAGTTACAATGTTCATAATGATCTCAAGAAGAGCATGCAAATGGGCACAAATATCTTATGTCTTCAATTAGGGCTGGAAAGACTTCAGTCATATTAAGATTTTCTTCTCACCTTTTTGTTTTAGGTGTTCAGACCTTCACTGATACCATGTTAACCCCGTATACCTTCTATTCCTATTACGTCCAAGCCAGCAATGTTCATGGTTTGACTAGAAGTGCTTCAGTGATGTACAGAACAAAATCTGGGATTCCTACAGGAAACTTGCACTTAAATCCTGTCTTTCCAGTTAGTCACCACTCTGTTTTACTTCAGTGGACAAGCCTCTCCAATGACTCTGGGCCCATAGAGAAATACATTTTGACATGTACTAGCTTGGTTGATCTTCAGCCTTGTGGTCAGTATGAAGGCTTGAAAACTTCAGCAATTCTTTGGAATCTCATTCCATTTACAAAATATGCTTTTTCTGTGCAAGCTTGTACTAGTGGAGGCTGCTTAAAGAGCCAACCAGTAACAGTAATTACTGCACAAGCTCCTCCAGAAGAGCTACGCCCACCGTTGATAGAAACTATCAGCTCTACAGAACTGGCTGTGGAATGGTCACCACCTGAGAAACCAAATGGTAAGACATTGTATTTACTTTTGTAAGTCAAAGGTTTTGCAAAGAAAAAGCAGCATTTCCTCAAATCTGGTTAGAATATACTTATCAATGCGACATGAGACTGAGACTTAAGTAAGGCATTTGCCTGAATTTGTCTGTCTGCCACTAAATGTATCTTCAGAGTCTGTGTTTTATTTTGTTGGAGTCCAGAACTCCAACTGAATGTGTTTGGCCCATAATTTAGCCCTTAGTGGCATCTGCTGCAGCAAAAATCATATTTATAATTAAACATCTACAGTAAAGTTAATTTTTTCCTAATTTGCCAAATCACCTAGTTCAGACAGATGTGGTGATATTGCCTTACAAAGAATAAATAAACTGATAACAGTTATGGAAAAAATTGTAAGAATTAACAGAGAAGTCTGTTTTTAAAGCCATCCGTCACGTATAGTAACTAATTCTATTACCAGTATAACTTTGTTAGGGATTAGGTGATTGCCAAGAGTTGCTGGTCTAACTTGCGTAATAATATATTAGATTTTTGAGACTGAGAACACAGCTGTTGTAGGATACTTCTGTGATGCCACGGATTTTACTGCTGAACACTTTATCATTTAGTATACGTGCAGTGGAGCTCTGTGAACTTGCACTTACATGAACAAATATTTGTGCATGCACAAGCAAGCATTCTGATCTGTCACAAAATGGGCATCTGTGTATGGGGAGCTCAGCTTTCTCTTTGAACATCTCATTTGACAGCTAGTATCAAATTAGACAGGAAGAATGCCTACACAAGAATGCTTATATGTATTTAGAGAGGTAGATCCTACAGTGCAGGTTGTGATATTTGCTAATAGCACTTGTGCCTCAACCTGTAGCATATACTCCTTACAATATTGCTAGCACAGGAAGGTTTAAGCAATAGTCTTGTTTTTTTGTTTTGTTTTGCTTTATTTTGTTTTATTTTTATTTGTTTGTGGTTTGTTTGTTTGTTTTTAATAATTTTAAAAATAAAATTTCCAAAATTGAAAATCTAGTCAGAATTTCCTGGTCTTTACAAGGACAAACAGAGAAGCTGTTTCTCCCAGGCAACCTCTCCAGTTCTGTGCATGAATACAGGCCCAAATGAATACATTGTATGGTCATTAATTAACTCTGGGCTTTACTGTGTCTCTCATCTTTTCCATTTGGGAAATCTCCAGTCAGCTTTCTTACAGTCTATTTCTACAGTTAAATTGCTTCCGTGATCCAACCTAGGTCACGTACCACTTCATAGCATAATATTTAATTTTTTTTTTTTCCAAAATGGTGAGACCTTCCTGCATATGGAATAGGTTTACACTGTTGGAAAACTCACACACACGTATCTCCTATCCAGTAGTATGTTCTAAAAGGTTAGCATTGAACTGTCACTTAAGAATTCTCTACCAATCGTGCAAAACAAAACCAAAACCAAAACCAAACAAAAATCAAAAACAAACTCAAAAACCAACCAACCAACCAACCAAAAAAAACCCCAAACCCACACCTTTTGAAAATTAGAGGCCTGAAGTAATTTCCAATTAAGATTTGATAAGATATCATTTTCCAGTGAGGCTGGTAGAACTCATAATGCAATCTAGTCATTTGCTTTCAAACCCTGAAACTGCATCGAAAGGAAAATAGTGTAATGCAAGAAATACCAAAGTGAACATTTGGATGAAAATAGCAGAAACTAGGAAAACTTCTTATGATGTATTTTCTGTGATGTTGATTGACTGATTGTCAACTCATTAAATATATTGGTGTTGGTATTTTAGAAGAACTCTAGAAATTGCTTAAATGCACTATTTTTTCTGGCTCAATTTTCTCTAGGCATAATTATAAGATATGAACTTTACATGAGAAAAAAGTTGAAACAAGCTGGAAACTTTCTTCTTCCTGAAATTCGTATTTTCCAAAGCAGTGGATGGCTTAGTCCTCAACCGGTTATGGAGTCTCCTAATGAAAATGCCCTGGCTCCACCACAAACCAGTACCACAGTCACCGATCTGGAGCCATTCACAGAGTATGAATTTTATGTGCTAGCAGTAAACATGGCAGGTAGCATATCTTCAGACTGGATATCAGGAAGAACAGGAGAGGCTGGTAAGTATTGGTTTCAATTTGTTTTACAGAAATGAAAAACTAAATTAGAATGCTTATTTTAAATTTTTTTTAAATGTGTCTATTGATGATTCAAATAGGGACAAATTCTCATTTTTTAACTAAAGATAGGTCAGATTATCTCAGAACTTATCATGTTAAGCAAAAACATGTTCTTCACCTTAAAATCACATTGTTGAAGAAAATAATATTCAATCAAAATTTCAAAACACCAAGATTACAAAATCTACCAAGTAACGTTTGAATTCTCCACTGTTTTCCCAGTTGTTGTTTATATTCTTTAAAGGGAGAAAACAAGAAAAAGGATTGGTTTTGTCAGAAGTGTATTAACAGTTGGTGTGAATCAAGAATGTTGTCCAAGAAGTTACATGTATTCAGGGAGGAGGTTCTAAGGAGTTTTCCTGAACTGAGGCTTTGATTGCTTAGAAAGAGGCTTTTTGTTTTTAAGAACTTGAGAGAGTTACCTTTTCAGGAGTATAGTGCTTGAAACTTTTCATATGCTTTTACGGAGGTCAAGTGTCATAATACAGACCATTTTTTCCAAAAGTTTAACCAGTTCACAAGGGCTCTTATGGCCCTTCTGTTCAGATTTTCAAAAGGGATTCCCACTTGACATATTATTTGAAACAACAGATATTTATTTCTATGTTTACATTATAAATCTAAGGGTTTTTTAGGCTAATAGAGGCTTTGTTTTGCAATTAAACATCTCTGTTACATCACTGGCGCTTTTGTTTGCTGTTAGGTTGAAAATCTTGTCCTCAGTCACTTGCTCCTGCAAAATAGCAGGCTAAACTAATTCCCCTTTCAAATGAGTCTTTGTGCTTATCTGTTCTTAAATACAATATGTTATAAAAGTGTTAAATTGTATTTGGGAAGAGGTCCATTAGTGTGGTTGTTTGTATGTAGCAGAAGTGCTATGAGTTGGTATCCTATTATTACAGAGTAATCAGGTGGGGATTTAACTGCAGTGCAAACAATCCTTTTACAGATTTACTGTGGAAGACAAGGGAACTGTTTTGTAAGAAGTGAGAGACATGTTAATTTCAAACTGGCCTAGCAAACAAAATTGCTTTTAAGATGCTGAAGTATTGAACACTTTTTGCTTTTATCAGTTTTTTCCCAGGTTGCATGAAGTTTTTTTCAAGACTTTTTCATTTGTACGTACTTTCCTACCTGCTGCAGGGGTTAGGATATCAGTGCTGATTGGTATTTCTTTGAAAGCATAGGCAGAGTTTTCTTCTGCATTCATGGCCAGAGCAGAAAACAGGAGAATGATGGGTGAGGTATTTTTTATGTGCTATCAAAATAATCTGAAAATTCCTGTTCGGCTTGAAGACAGAGTTCAAAAAGAAAAAGACTGTCTGAAATGGTGTTTTACAAATACAGCAAGAAAGCTTGCATTAAACACACTGGTCACTTTGTGAATGTTATTTTATTAATTTGATTTTAGCCCCAGTGTTCATGCCATCTCCATCAGTATTCCCCCTTTCACCATATTCTGTCAATGTGTCGTGGGAAAAACCTGAAGATAGTTTAGCAAGAGGAGAAGTGATGGGATACAGCATCAGCTTGATGACAGAACAAAGGTTCTTGCCACCATTTTCCCAGGTATTATTGTTACATTTAGTTTTTCCTAACTGGTGATAATAAAATTAATAAAGTCTGATGTCCTCTCTGACATTGTGATGAATTGTTTCTCTGGTTTGCTGGATATCATCTGATCTAACTTTTTCACCTATCAGTTTATCTTGAGTGCTCTGTAATGTATACTACTTGCAGGTTTTATGTTGTATTCTTGAACTGACTTGTTTTCAGTAGTGGGTGAGATTCGAAGTTAAGAGTGATCAGATTGAGCAACAACATTTAAATTGCCTTGATCTTTGCATGTTCTGATTCTGTATTTTTGCTATGTTTGGTGATATGCTTAAAACTATGTTGTTTTGTAGGAATCTGCATTTTCATTAAGAAGGTACCAGTCTCGCCTTCCTTGGACCAATCTTTGAAGTGCGGAAACCTAAAATAGTAGAAAACCAATTTAATAAAGCCTAAATACGTTATTTTAAAATACTGTTGTAATTTGAGTGACTGGGTTTGGCAAACAAATACCATGGCAGTAGTAGTAAGCTAAAAGCTTGAGAATTGGCGAGGTGATAGGTAGTCAGAATGTGGGATTGGATCTTGTGCTCTGCCATTGTATTTCTCATTTCAGAGCTGATTTTGTCCTTCAGTGGTACCACAGATTGGGCCTCGTTTTGTTTGTCTATGAAGTGAGGATACTGTTGCTCCTGGGGCTGTCGTAACAATATGTAAATGTAAATTTCTTCTAGTCACAGGCTTGCAAGACTTCTCATCTAAGTAAACATCTGATAAAGAAGTTATCTGAAGTACAACAGTTGACTCAGTTCCACCCTCTCTGATAGCTCTAAGTGAAGCAGATTGAAATGTCTGTAGGTATAGTTATTCCCTTCCCTCTTAATGCCTGCTAATCATGTCACTCATTCAATTGTGGTCAGATGTCACCACTTAATAGTGTTGTCTTCGTCATCTGGATTGTAGCTGCGCTGTTTGTAGAGATAACTGCACCACCACACAGTTTTATGAGGCAATAACTTTGTTTCCTCATTTATCCACTCAGAAACTGGCTTATTGCCTCATAAAACAGTGTGATGGGAAGTATTATTACCTAAATCCTATCTTGTTCAGATTCTCCAAAATAATCCTCTCTCTCAGTTGGTCTTTGCAGGCTTTTCCATATCTAAATGAGGGAATCTGCAAATTCAGAGACAAGTTTCTTATTAGTGAACGTGTCATCCATTAATAGGAATGAAAATAATATTAACCAACTGTTGTCTTCCAATCTGTTTGCTTTGCAGGTTTTGCATATAGCTGAGGCTCATGAGCTATCTTATGTAGTGACGGGATTAAAACCTTACGGGATGTACAACTTTACTGTTACTCTCTGCAATCAAATCGGTTGTGTAACCAGTGAGCCAGGCATGGGGCAAACCTTGGCAGCTGGTAAGGAAACAGTCTGTATCGAAGTGCAAAGCTGACATGCAGTTTACTAATGAATACCATTAAGATGATCATAGGTTGATGCACAGTGACAGGGGTAGGTGTTGTATTAATACAAAGTGACTTGCTTAATTATTATTTGTTTATCTTGACAGATTAAGCCCAAAATGTTTTCAATGAAGGTTTAAAGTTGAACTCTTACGGCAGTAGGATTTGTGTACTTCTCTCTCAATTACAAGTTATGCATGTGTATATTTATGTTCATGTTTATTTAAATGGTTACTGTACATAAATGTGACTGAACACATTCTTTTATTTATGATGCTAAGAAGTTGTTGATTTGTTGCTTTTAGTGTGTGCGTCACTTTTACATGACAGGACGTAAAATGCACATACTGTGCCAGTCCCTTTCTTAACCCATGATGTTGCATTGTTTTTGTTTTAGAATCTAACATATGTACATAGTGTATTTGTGTGTCTAAATTGGAAGCAACATACATACCTTTGGTCTGCTCTTTCAAAAATATTTGTTTATTTAGCCCCTGAGATTTATGAGATTTTGTTTTGTAGATATGTATACATACACTTTCCTACAGAAACAACGCTTAAAAAACTGCACGTATGTGAATGTGCACCTTAATAAATTGTCAGTCTTTGAGTTAATTTCAACCACATGTCAGGGACTTCAAAGCTACTAACTTTCTACAAATTTAGGAGAAAATAAGCATCAGTACAGAACAGAGATAGAGAAAGCCCGTATTTACTTTGGAGAAAAGGCTCGCATGAACTCACTTCTGAGGATCAAGGGGGTTTTGAGAGAAAAATTGTTAGGAAAATCAGCTTCACAAGTCTCTTTATTCGTGGAACAAGGTAGTCAATGCAAGTCTTTAATGCTATAAATATAAGCTCGAAATCCATGCTATGCTCACATGCTGGTGCTCACCTACAGAGAGATGACTATTTCACATTGTGTTTTCCTTTTTTCATAGGTATTTAAAACACATGAATTACTTTCACGATATTAGCATTTTCAGTTAAACAATTTGTGGTGGTGTCATATGGATGTTGTGATAATGATCTTTGAAATTACCTGTCTTATGTAATTTGGTCTCCCGTAAGAAAAAAACCCTGAAAATTTCTGCTGTACAGAATGTTTTCCTAAGTTTTCTGGGCTGTATTGAGCTGCTTGACTTCCATCTAAGTTCCTCTGCATAATCAACAAAGAGATATAGGAGCTTCCAGACAGGGAATAAGGAGTTGCCCAGAGCCAGTAAATAGGAACTTTTATATACATGAACTGAAGTGGAATTTAAGCTGTTGGTGTGTTACCTCTAGTGTGCCCTCTGTTCTTCGTTTGTCTCTTTATTTAATTGCCTTTTCATTTTTTCCCGAGTGGAAGATAAATAACTCGTTCCTTGGTTCACCATATTATCTTTGTGTATCAGTGGGCAAAGATTGCTGTCAGTTGTCTCTCTTGCTGAAGTGTGGATTTCAAAATTTATTTTGTTTATTTATACTGCCAACTCTTAAAATTTCAAGATGGCCAGCTATAGAGCCTCCTGTTTGTATGAGTATGACTCTATGCCATACAGCGTTCCAGTCTGTGCTGATAACCATGGAAACAAATATGGCCTAAATGGCACACCTTATTGCTACAAATGATCCAACTTTGCATTTATACATTTATTAAAAGATTCAGAAACAATAGCGTAGTTATGCCTGACAGCTTGTTTATGACCATCTCCTCTGTGGTTGTGTTAGTACTTAGAGACCTATCACATTAGAGAAGACAGGAGAATACAAAATAGAATAACAGACACATTCCAATATATTAGCTGTTTTGCGGTGTAGCCTTTTCCTGCTTACTGTTGTAAGCCTTGAAAGCAAAAAGCCGGTCTTGTTTTGGGTTCCTTTTATGGTTTTAAAGCATGTTAATGCAATGTCTTGAATTTTTACAAACTAAAGAGTAAACCACTGAAATTTTGCATGCAATTTTATCTTTCATCATTCATATTTTTAATTTCTGGAGGAAAATTTTTAATAATCTCCATGCGAATTGTGGGGGGTTTTGCGTGGTGGTTTTTTTTTTTTTTTTTTTTTTTTTTTTTTTTTTTTTGATGGATGCATGTTCCATTTCATAAAGTTCTGTAAAACTGTGTTTCCAAAGAAAATTTAATAGAAACACTACGTATGTGATGGCTTTAAGATCAACGTGAGTTCAGACTTGGAACAAAGTTAGGTGAAACCATTCCCGTCATTTGTAAATATAAATGATCAAGTCTTAGTCCATTAATATCCTTTTGTGTCACTGAACGGTGGAAAATGAAATTAAAATTGCCTTTCTAGGACTGTTGAGGAGTTCTCTTTCACGAAGGAATGTCTCCCTGGCACAGAAACAACCTCCATGGCTGGATGCCAGTCCCCCTTCATGCCCTGGCAAGGGGAGCTTTTTGGAGGAAGTCTCGACTGAAATGTGCTCCAGCATGATGGTCCCCTTCTATAGTAACACAATCCAGGAGCTTTGAATTGTGTTCCAAGTTGAGCTACAGCTTATACTAAATTAGACTAATTCTTCTCCTCTCATCCTGAGAAGGATAAGGGAAAACCACCTCTACTCCTTCCATGTGTGGAGTACACTAATTTATCACGCAGAGCATTTAAATCAATAGGTACTTTTATGACTGTGATTTTTGACGTGTCCAACTGATGTTTATTAGCAAGGGGCTTGGTTTTGGAATTGCCAGTGTCTTCTAAAATTTGCCACTAGAAGTCTCAAATATTTTTTTTAAGCTTTTTTTTTGGTATCCTTTAGGTTAATTTAAAGACTAGCTACCAAAAAAAAAAAAAGGTATTTAAAAATCTATAATTTTTCATTTTCTCTGGCAACCTGATCTTTTATAAGGCATAATACAGCAAATAAAAACAAGGACAGAAACAAGGCATAAAATCATTAGAAACATAAATGCTGAGGAAGGAAAGAGCTTTTGAGAGAGGATTTAAAAGAAATTTCTGCAGTCAGGGACAGAATTTAGGGATAAGACCTAAAGGAGCAGGAATATCAGAAGGAGTCTGCTGATCTTTCAATGAGTAGTCTTTTAGAGTATAACTTAAAATTGGTTAAAATGATCCAAAAGTGAACATAACAAGTAGATTCCTTCTAGCCTGGTTCAGTATAGGCATCTGTACCGGGGATATCTCACGAGTAGCTTTGCAGGAAGAGAGTCAAAGAAAAGTACAATCAATTGTATATCTGTCAGATTGGCAAAAAAAATCTCCTCACCAATATACGAAGCTACAATATTTGTAAATGGTAATAAAAGAAGACAATTGAGCCAGAATAATTTGAAGGGAGGGAGTGAGGAAGCAAACAAAATAGAATTTAAAAAAACCCCAACCTTAGTGGAAGCTCTCACAAATGCATATGAAACCAGGAAGAAAAATAGGTGTGATGAATGAAATAACTTGCACAGGTATGCCTGATGCCAGCTCTGAGAATACTAAAAAGTGTTGGAAGATGAATGTTACATGGTAGTGCACTATTCGGGTGAAAGATCAAAGCAAGTATGTCAAGGTAATGGAAGAAGAAAATTAACCCATGTTTGTTACTTAAAGAGAAGGTGACTGGGCACAAATAGAACCTCAATTTGGTGTTTGGATACAAATACACAGATAGTTGGTTTTTAAAGATTCAAATAATTAAAAAGTAATACTTATTTTGATCAGTATTTTAAATGCCTAAGAATGTACAATCCACAATCCGTGTGGTATTTTTTATATGCTTTATGCACTGCAATATTGTGCACATGCTAGTGAAAGCCTTGACTGATAGATGAGGAAAGTTCATTTTTAATACTTTGAAACTTTGAAATCCAATTTGAGTTGTGTTTTTATGTGTGCCTACCCAAAGATCATCAAGTGGAACCGCATGTATGTAAATGAAAGCAGTATTGGACAGTAATTATACATTTTTCATCTCAACACCTGGAGTCACATTTTACTTCATTCCTTTCTCCAGGTTCTTCTGAGTTCAGATTCTTGTTTATTTTTTGAGAATGGCATTCTCATTGTTATTACCAGATCTTAGTGTGTTTTTTGTTTGCTTGGTCTTTACTTTCAAAAGTGGTTTTGAAAATTATTATTACTATTTATTTAATTTTCACAAGCGCTTTTAGCTCTATGGTTCTAGTTCATGTAGAATTCTGAGCTGGTACCTTGGAATCTATAGAACTGTACTAGCTGGTACCAGTGAAATACCTGGTCCCTTAAAAGAAGTATTTTGACAACATTTTTGCATAAAAATTATTAATTACTTCCATTATTCTTTGCAGCATCTACCAAGTCCAAATATTCATGTTTTCCAAATTTTAAAGTCAGGCAGAGAATATTTTTTTTTTCCCCAGCAACTTCTGACATAGCAACAGGATGGAATTACCCATGTGAGTGCTTGGACTAGTACAATTGCTCAGCCTAGCCCTCTCAAATCAGATAGTCAAAGGGTGCTTCAAACAATCTATACAGCTATGTTTCATTAATAACTGTGTGACTGAGCTTATTTCTTGTAATTAAGTCTGTCTTGCCTTTGCCTTTTTTTTTTTTAAAAAAAAAAAAAAACCAAAACCCCACTTCATTTAAAAACTATTTAAGAGACACCAAAGTATGGCTGTGTGATTGCTGCCATTTACCTCAGCACATTGTACTTCTGATCCTTTGCTTTTGATGGCAATTACAGGGTTCAGAAGCTAATTTGTAGAAGATATTCTTCCAGCACCAGCTGCATCTGGTTTCTTGGCAGACTTCTCAAACAGTTGTATTTGTGGCTTTGGAGTTGCCTCTGGGTTTGCTGGGGTAATGATGCTGATGGGTTTTCTGGGCTGCCTTACGCTCGTTGATGTCGTTTTCTTTTTTATTACCCTTTTAATCTGAGTAATTTGTCCATTTTTTCCCTTCATGAATAAGGCCCAGTGCAAGCCCTTTTCAAAAGCCTCAACCCATTTGTCATGGCAATACAGCATTTGTTTATAGCTGTCATAGACTGCTTTTCTACAAAAAGCTATGCCTCAATTTTAAAATCACAAATACCCATTAAACAGCTAATAAGTAATGTATATTTTCCTTTGTTACAGAAGAGAAATACGAGGGCCATTTGCTGCTGGCCTGAAAACACAGATTGTTTTGCATGCATGTACATAAGTCTCTTCATTGTGAATAGGACCCAAAGTGATTAAACAAGCACTCTTAATATGTTAATTTATAATTTTAATTACAACAATCTTGTATATATAGTCATTAGTGCATACTAATATAAATATTTTTCTACCTTTTATTCATAATGCATAAACCAATCATCCAGTTACTTCTCGGCAGTTGCCTGTTTCCGTTTCATAATACAATCTTTGTTCTTAGTTATGAATGCATTTTGTTCATTCCTGTCTTGAATAATCCCTCATTAAGCTAGTCACTTTCTGCTCCATGCTAAAAAGGAAAAATTATCATGCAAATGTGGCATGCCATATTAAAAAGCACATTACCAAACACTTTTGTTGCTGTCCTTCAATTAGTTTCCCTTCTTTGAATTTAATTTCATTTGTTGTTAAACTACTGACTTGATGTATGGACTCATGAATTTGAGGCTGCTGCCAAGAATGTAGCAGGAAAAAAAAAAATCAAAGCCTCTTCAGAAAGCTGCGGAGGCAAAGCTGAAATGAATTTGCTTCACCTTTGACAAGAACACTTGAGCAGCACTGGAATCCTCTGATGATTCAGCTTGGCTAATTATCCAATTATTTATTTCAAGAATAAAGACACTGTTTTACAATTAGAAAAGTGTAAAGTAATCTGAGAAATTTCATAATGACAGGTGACTTAAGTAACTTCTGAGATAAATAGTATCTGCTCAAACTTGTCTTGCCAAGTGTTCAAGATGTAGTTAAACTGCTCTTTGAGTTTCAGGAAATTTCTAGGGACTTAAAGGTTATTTGTTTCTTCTCCGCTACAAACCACATATTATACTTCAGAAAATGGCTCAGTTTGTTCTTTTCCCTCTGTGTCAAATTTGCAAGGTTTTTAAGCTATGTTTAAGTTGGATTCCTCTTGATTAAAAGCTTTTGGTTCAAAGCAATACTTTTTAATTGCCTAATGATATAAGTCAGTTCTTGGGAAAGAACCGTGCATTTAGGAGTTCATTTGCAATATAACTGAAAAATTCATTGCATGGCAGTAAAACAATTTACTGTTAATTACAAGGAGAAGAATTTGCTGTACCATGCTCACAGATTGCCATGAATCATGCAGCACTCCTAGAGATTTATAACAGATGTGTAAGTGGGATGAATTAGCAGGGTTTAATAACAGAGACACAAATCATGCAGACTTCAAGGAGCTTTAATTGATATACTAGAATGTGACGGGCATGAATCACTCAGCCATTCAACAGCACTGTAACATATGGTCAGCTCAATATGCTGCATCTTAAATCGGTTGGTGAGTCGTTGGTCGTCCCATATGGTGGAAGCAATATATTTCTCATGATTTTTAAAAAATACTGTGTCTTACATCTATTTTTAAAGAAATTTGATTATAACATATCTGTGTTATTAAATTTTGTTTTGAAGCCCATTGTGGATGGGTTTTATTCATTTTTGTAGAAGAGTCCAAAATGGACTCTAAAGAATATCTAAAAAATCTAAATATTGACAGAAGACGTAAGTATTATTTCTTGACTCATTTACTGTTGAAATGACTGATACTATTGTGAAGCACAGAGATAGAAAAGTTCATACCAGAAATGCTATGGCAATCTCAGGGTTCTGTGGACTAATAACTTGTAGCAAAAATGAAATGGATGACCAGTACTGAGGCATGTAATTTTACCTGCAAGGTAAACTCTGAGATTAAAATAAATAGGTTTCCTTTAAGTTTTTGCCCTCAAATTTGCCAAACGTTTTCTGTTTTAATTTGTGTGTGTGCATTTTGAATTCAATTGAACAATAATTAAAAATGGTATACTTTTTTTACCTTTCCGAACTATTCAGAATGGCTGATTGAAGGCTTCTGTGGAAGGGTACACAAATATCAACCTACAGTATGCTAAGCAGTAGTTATTCAAACGTATGTAAACCCGTTAAATTAAGCCACCATGTAAATATGTTATTCCTGGGACAAGAATCTGGCAGAGTATCGAAAAGCTTTAGCAGTTGTATTAGTAAACCTGACAGACTTGAGAAAGGAGTATTGTATCCTTAGAATTGTGGCTGCCAGAATTTAATGTCAACAATTAAAATTTATTTTGATCCTTACCTAGTGTTTATTACTGTTTGTATACACAGCAGACCTTACTAATACAGAGATGCACTATTAGATGGAATTACCATCTGTTCAGAGCGAAATGCTGGCATCTGTCTTCGAGCCTAAAACTAAAATGATATTATTTCAAACAAAACAAAATTAACTGCTCTTTACTTACCAACTTCATTTTTTGTGTACATGTGTGTGCATGCACACATGGGAAAGGCTTGTTTGTAATGACCTGTGTAGCAACATCTATATTTAGATATGTGACTTCAACATAAGCTGTATGGACCATCTGTCTTTATTGGTCTTTTTTGTGCCCTCTGCTACACAATGGCATGCAGCAATCATGGGCTTTTAAATACTGTTTTAGCTTTATAATATTTTAAATATGTATTATATAGCAAGACATTAAAACTACATAATTAAAATACACAAAATGTGACTTTGAATTCACTAAAATGTAGTACGCTCATTATTTTGACAGATGTGTCTTAACAGAACGTGACTAAAAAAAATTAAATAGGTAAAATTATAGTCAATTCATCTTTCAGAAAGTAGCTACAGGTACCACAGTGACACCTTTAGGAAAATATATACTGTATCTTTTAGTCCTGGATATTTTTAATTTCAGCATTTAGTACCCTGCTGGTCTAGTGCTACAGATCCTGTCTGCTCCTGTACAGAGTTTGGGTTTCTGGTTTGATGTTTTTTTTTTTTTAAAAAACAAAACAAAACCAAACCAAGCAAACAAAACTTAGTTAACCTATTATGTACAGTCTTTAACTTCTTGATTCATGAGAATTCTTAAGCATCAACAAGATTGTGGTTTTAGTACTAATGTTATAGAAAGGATGTTACTTTCTGAAAGTGTAGCCTTCTGTTCCATGTATCACAAAATAATAAATTGTGTCATGCCAGTGTTTAATGCGTGTACACAGTGCATTAACTGTAACTGTAGTACATTTATTTGTGCTAGAGGAGACTTGAAAATGATTAAAAAATCAATACTTCCCTGTCAGAGAAGCAAGTGTTACGATGCATTTAAGTAGTTAATTGCATAAGCCCCATAAAAGCTTCAGGTTTGGGTATAAGAGATGCCATAATTATGGTCCAACTAACTGCCGTTTATTAATACTAGACTTTAAAAGAAGATACAGTTATTGTCATGAGTGTTAGTTAGCTGTATGCGTTTTGGAAATAATGAATTTTAGCATTTCTGTTTTGCCATGAGTAAGCTGAGCTGGAGGGCCCAGCCTCTTCTGTTCGCATTTAAAATGCTGACATACACTAGTTCCCTCAAAGGTGAAATTTTCATTGTTAAGCCATGTTTTCTATTTAAACTTGTGCATTAATACCACAATTCATTAGTGCTATGCCCTACTTATGCAGGAAAGCTTATGACCTCATGCTGCATTACTTCAATTTTGACATTGTAAATTTCCACCATAGTGTGAGATACTAATTAGATTGTGAAGTCATAAATGATGCCTAAGCAGGAATTTACAGCACATGGTGTCGCTGGCAGTTTCCCAGTTCCCCCACTCCCTGCTTTCTCCAAGAAGAGTATTTATCAAGTTAGAAGGGGGCAAAGAAAAGGAAAGAAAGAAAAAGAAAAAAGTAGTAACATGCTACGGGCAAATAGGATAAATGAAAAATATGTTAATGATCTTAGAAATGTGCACATGTTTAAAAGGATGTTATTAATTCATTCTAAATGAAGCAATCTCTCCTTCTCTAAAGAACATGCACTTTGTACAAGGGTCTACTGTGAAGTATTATGTCAGATTTCGAAGGCCTGTATTTTAATTCAGGTTTTATTGTTCTTCAAAGGCGTTTATTGCTCTTTACTATGTCATTATAGGAAGAAGTAATTTTTACAAGTTGTCATTGTATTTCACTTCCTGGGTACAAATTAGGTTTCCGTTGTTAGATCCTGTTCTTTATTGGAGAAAGAAGAAGAGGAAAAAAAAAAAGGCAAGATAAGAAAGATAAGACAGTACAGATTGTATAGGTAGCAGAGTGTTCTTGTCCTTCTCTAGATGGTGTCTTTTATTGTTTCAGTGTTGTTCCATTTCTTTCCCAGTTGTATGGCCATCGTACCATTATCCAAACAGGTTGTGCTGCCCTCCAGTGGCTTACTGTACAGTATTTAAAAAAAAAAAAAAATTAAATTTTGTTCATAGCTCAGCTATAGAGTGACCAACATCAGAATGTTTGAAAGAATATCAGAGTATTGGTTTTAACGGTATGTCAAGGTTTATTGCAAGGCGACAGTAAACTGTGGCAGATGCTCCCTGTTACCCTCTTACCTCCCGCCACCCCTTTCCTTTAGATCAGAAAGATGATAAGGAAGATAATAGGGAAGGAAGAGAGACTTAGACTTCAAGTTGGAAGGGTTTAAAGGGTTTACTAATGCTGCTAATAAACGGGGAATATATACAAAATATACAAAACCAATTTGAGTGCTCGATGTGGAGCTGGCGTCACTCCAGCAGCAGCGCAGCTGGGCGGGCGGAGCTGGCGTGGCTCCAGCAGGTGCAGTTCAGGCCCCCGGAAGTCATGGGCGGGACTTCACAGCGAACCGGAAACTGGTTACAGGTCCTGAGTCCTGTAGATCATAGGCAGACAGACAGGATCCTCTCTAGATGCCAGCCATGGTTGAAGAGAGCTTGACCCTCATGATCACCCTCTTACATAGGGGATATGACGGTTGTGGGATGGAATACTCAGATTTGTCAGTTCTAGTCACCTGTTCCATCCACCCCTCCTCAAACACGCCTCTCTCACAACGGAATGTGGGAAAACTTATCAGTCTTTCTTGGCTACCATAGTAATAAATCTAGACATGAGCTTCTTCAGCATTCCGTTGGTCTTCTCATCAGCACTGAGTACAGCATCCTAGGAAAAATACGCAGGCTAAAACTCAGGAAAGTGCAGCCACCTAGAAGAACTTAGCTGAAAGGAAAAATCACTAAAAAAGAACTGCTCTTGTTTTTAACAAAACCAGGACACAATAGCAGGATCATTGTAATAACATAACTATTTTATGCCGGTACCTTCATGGAAACAATCTTGTATCGAGCCTTGCTGTGCACTGGTGTTGATGGAGAAAAATTAGAGAGGATCAGTTTCTTGAATTGAGTAATTATCTGAACAAATGCTGATGTCTTCTGTGTGCACCATGAGGAAAACATCCTGGTGGGCCTTCAGTATTGTGGACAGATAGCTGTTCTGGTTCTGTTGATGAGGATAAGCTCAGTTATGAAAGACCCATGTTGTCATGTACCATACTGCTGAGATCTAACAAGAGTTAATTAACTGTTCAGATTCTCCTCAAATCCAATGCTGGAAGTCATAGAGACATGCTTACAGTGAGTATGACATGAAAGGCTAATCAAGGGAGGAATACAAATATACTTTTTTTGAAGACATTGATTCAGATTGTTACAGGTTGAGAAAAGTGTATTTTGGATATAATACTAGAGACATTTATCCAAAGCCTGAAAAAACAAATGAACTATTTCTTGTGGAACTGAAATTAAGTTCCTATAAAGATTAAGCATGTGTTTTGTTTTATTGTGTGGCTCTATTTTTTTTTTTTAATATATATTTTTCTAATTAAGCTTCTATGGATATCTGTGTTTATTCTTAAGATCATCAGAAACCAAAGCAAGATGTTTTGCAAAAATTATGTTATGTGCAATAAATAACTTCCCAAGTATTACGGACGATGATACATAGATAATTTTTTTTTTTTATAATGCACAGCTCCAAGAAAACTTAGTGCCCCTGGTGTTGAAGGAATAAACAGCACAACAGCAAAGGTAAATTGGAATGAACCTGAAGAACTTAATGGGCCTTCTCCCATCTACCAGGTGGAAAGGATGGATTCGTCTTTAGCTACATCGACTACAGAAGTAATGAAAGGGATCCGTTTCCCGGGAAATGGATATTACAGATTCGCTAGTTCCACTATCCCCACCAATACTTACTTTACAGGTAAGTGAGTTTAAATGACTTACAAAATGTACCAATTGTGCTCTGCATTTGTTTTACCATTTATTATTTTCTTCTATATAGCTTTCATGGTAAAATCTGTAGTTTATTTATGAGCATAATGTGATTGTTGGTGATGTTGTCGGCTATTTCGATTCTTACATAAAAAGCCTGTGGAAAACGTTATTGGCCATTTGGGATTTGTATTCCCTTGCCTTTGGACATAGAGATGTACATGATGGTGAATGCTGTTGCATATTTCACTCATTTCCTAATGATAAAGATAAGATGGATTTTATTTATTCTTCTGGGACAAGAATTTTTTGATCAATTTACTGTGATAACTAAGGCATGTTTTCTTTGGTATATTTTTGAGGATTCTCAAAGTTGCATGAGGATTCCAAAAGTACTTTCTTCCTTGTTCGGAAGATTTTTGCTGGGGTCCTGTTTCTTTCGTCAAGGAAAGAAAAAAAGGCTGCCAAACTGTCAAAAGTCTGCTGCTTCTAGGCTGCTGGATATTATCTCCACTCTTTTCTGATTAATTAGTTATTTTGGAATGATGCCTTTTTCATATTGAAGCAGAACAATTATCCAATGTTCTGTGATTCTCGACAATTGCTAATGTCTTCTTTTCTCAGATAAAGCAAAGACATAGACAGTATGTTTTTTTTGGAAAATATCTAGATTAACCTGGTCGTCTGTAGAGGTCTGTAAGAGAAATATTACATTGGTGTACATGAAGTATTAGTTTTTAAAAGTACAAGAAGAAATGGCAGAGTTGAAGGTTAACAAAATAATTTTAAAAGGTGTATGAAAGGGAAGAGAGTGTGTATATATATATACATATATAAAGTCATGAAACTGATAGCAGCAAGGAGAAATCCAAAAGGAACCTAAGTAACAGTGAGAACAGGCATTAGATAGCATGCTGATGGTGCAAAGGCCACCCCACAGTGTGGCACAACTTACCCTGGTACTGAGCCTTGTTTGTTAAGACAGATAAGAGCTGCAAAAGACGTGCAGCATTGTTAACACGCAAGAGAATGCCAAAGATTTGAAGAGGACTGAGTAGCTGACATCCATTGTCTTCTGGGTCACCACAGGTAATTCTGGAAAGAATATGTGAGCACAGGTATCTTGGTACTTTCAAGTATGTGTGTGCGCAAATTCAGTTTTTGTATAAAGCAAAAAATCACCTTCTTGTCTCTCTATGATCACCTAGTGTATCTGATTTACAAAAAGAAAAGTTGAAGATCACTTCCATTTCTTTTTTTTTTTCCTTGCTAGGTGCTTACTTAACTGATAGACAAATAATAATAACAAGTGATAATATGTTAGTTAAATATTGACACCATGTTGACTTCCAAAACCTGTCTCTGTGCAGGAAACGGTAGGAACAGATGTTGGGCTTCTTTCCTCATCCAAATTGCTCGATGCTTTTCCTGTTATTAGAGTTCACACCTTTTACTGTATATTTAGTAAAAAATCTTTGATGTATTTCTTCTGTTGTCAGTTGTGATAATTTAAAGACCAAAGGAACTGTGAGCTGCAGTTTTTCTCACTGGAGCTGTGATCAGCCCATCATTGCAGTTTAGTTAAATAGTTTAATTAGACAGATGAAGAATTATGAGTATCACTGAATTTCCCTCTTCTTATCAGAAATCTCCAAGAGTGTTGGGGAAGAAGGCGTTGTGCTACTGGGGTTATTAACATGCCTGTCTGTTTGTCACCAGACAAGCCAAACAGTAATATACCCAAGCACCGATTCAGTCTGGGGTTCAGTTGTACTCCCCAAGCTGAGTCTAAGACCTTGAATAAGGTTTATTGAGATGGCTGGGCTGATTTGACAGAGTTTGGACAGACAGGTTGGGAGGAGATGTTGAAGTCCCTTTGTATTGGCACCTGATGGCTGATAATGCTGTGTGGATAAATATAATTTATAATTGCTTTGGATTGTGTTCTTTCTTTTCAACCAGCTATTAGTCTCAGTATCTGGAGATGACGTAGAACCAAAACATGCCAGGCAATTTGTGCAGACACCTGCTGCTGCTGACTGATGATCAGGCTAAATCAGCCTGTTTTGGTACCTAAAACTGTGTAATTCAGGTACTTGGCAACTCAATAAAGTTTTTGAGAAATATAAAACTGTTTTTTCTGAGTAGATCGTCACTCCTTCTTCCAAAACAAGGAGGGAAAATTATAGTAAATCCAGGAGTACTTAGAAAGAAAGACTTTTAAGGGAATAAAAAATATTCTTTAATTGTACTCTGCACTTGTTTTGTTGCTGAGACCCTCTCTTATTTACCTGTCTCTGAAGACAAGCAGTTGGCAATTTTGCTTTATAAATGGAATGACTTTAGTGTGTGTGCAGCTGTGTACATTTTTGACACAAAAGTGCCAGCGTGTACATGTCAGTCAGCAGACAGATACTTCTTACTGTGTCTGGGATCTCCTACTGCTAATCCAGAAAAAGATAGTTCAGTTTATTCATTGCTAATAAATACAGTTGTCCTCACTGCCTCCATGTCTGTTCTTACAGTCCAAGGTGCCAGTGATGAGGGCAGATGCATTATCTGGGAAATTTTCCAAATTCATCTTTAAAAAAAAAAGAAAAAGGCAATAAACACTGGCTACACTAAGCAGCATCCTTCTGTCTGTAACAAAGCCTCCAGCTGCACAGGAAGATGTGCTCTGAGTACACATTAGATGAGAGGAAGTCAGGTAAAGAAAAAGGATTATTTCTGCCAGAACTGTCCATATTACAACTTCTGAGCTTTTCAAACTGTGAAGTGTTTTAGGCATCTGTAATATAATTTCCTGAAAGATGCAAACTTGATTTTTAATACTTATTTGTATCCCTTGAAGTTCTTAGATACAACAGCATTCTTTATATCTATCAAAATACCACCAGGCAAAGGAACTGCTAGCATTCTTGTTTTAGCTAAGGAACTCATCTGTCTCCCATTACTCTGGAGACTGGCATATTCAGGTGTTTTTCTTCATATCTTCCCCATAGGACAGCAAAGTGTTGTCATTCTGTTTTTATGAACGGGGAGCTGAAGCTCGGATTTTACTTAATGCAGGAGTTTATACTTAAAAGGCCTGCTAGAAATGGCTAGAAGGTTTTACAAATTAGTTATTTTGTCTGGTTTGCTTTATCAGCACAGCTTGTGTGATGCGGCTGTTGGTCTGGAGTCAGAATGCCGCAGGAGCGTGGCTGTGGCTCCCTAGTAGTTTAGGGAGGTAGTGTCCATTTTGCATAGGGCGCAGGCAGGTAAGCTTGGAGTTCAAAGAACTGTAAAAACCTGAGTGTCTGAATATCTTTTAAATTCGAATTATACTTCTATTATCCCTTTAATGACCAAGTCTAATGGCTAGGTCCAAGAAAAGCCTGAAGATGAAGGTAGTGAGTATGATTCCCTGTTAAGCTGGCTTTCACCGCTAACAGGAGTTCTAGGTTAGTTTGTTCTGCAGGCAATAGCATGATCAACTGCTGAAGTGTGTGTGTGTGAACATCAACAACCAGCCTACAGATATATTTATGATAAGCGTTTTTCCTCAATTCCCTTTTGCTCCTTGGCCAAGGGTCAGGACTTGAGGTATCTGAATGCATGAAATAAAAACTGAAGTATGAATTTTGACTTGTGTAAATGAGCCCTGCTTAGAATCAAGTTTGGTTCTAATTTGAGGCACTGTCTTCTTTTCTGGATTCAAAAATATCTCTTGAGGGTAGGATACTTCAATTTTCTGTTTTACAGAGTGTAGGGGTTTACATTTTTCTTTGAAAACACGAGTCCCTGAGAAACCATGCGTGCACATATGAGTACATTGGTGGATACTATACCTTCATATATAAATAGTACCTCTGTTTTAACTTTGTAGAAAATCCTGTCAAAAAGCTGTAGAATATATTTTTTTTTTCTAGAGCAAATATATTGGATTAAGCTCCTGAAGACGGGTAAAGTGTAGTTTAATTTCCAGGTTTTATTGAGTACATAGATACTGAACTACTGAGTTATTTCAAAAATGAACTTCTGGGCCTAAGAGCAACTGGTTGAAAAATGAATACTGAATGTCTCTGCAATACAGTGACATCTTAGCAATTTAGTTTTAGGACAGCAATTTAGTTTTCTAAAGTACAGCCGTGGATTACACAAATAAGTTTTTTAATCTTTCCTCTGATTGATCCATTGCAAGACAGAAAGTCTGTGGCTGAGCTGATGAGATAAGGCCAATTATAGTTAGAATGGATAGAAATCGCAATCAGTTGGACAAATGAATGAGTGAGAAAACTCCTTGGATTCCATTCTATATGGAGATAGTTGGGCTCCATGAAGGTAAACTCAGTGCATGTGTAGGTCTATGTAAGAACTACTCACTATGTAAACAGTGACTCCCTTGATACAAAAGAAGGAAATCGCAGAGTTCCAAGATTGTTGTGTGGAAGATTGTATTCCTCCTCATCTCTCAAAATGAGAGTGTTTTTCAAATATAACATTGGACATCCAGTGGCAATTCTGTGGCATTTTGGTGGGTTTTGTAAATAATATATATGTTCTTTCTGTGAAATGGAGGAAAACAAATCCTCCAAGCATGATTTATGTGTTGCTTAAAATACAATTTGAGCTTCATGTCAGTAGTTATATATCCATCAGAGAAGGGAAGCATTCACTTATTTTGTGATAAAATATTATTTTTTTTCAGGTGGATGAAAAGTATTTTGTGACTAAGATATTTTAAAAACAGCTGAATTAGCTATTATTATTTTAATGTGATCCCTCTTGGATGCTACTTGTTTAATGAAAAAGTTATTCATGTAATATTGATCAAAATGCAGTCCACTCAGAAGAAACTTTTGTGTTTGGCCTTGCTTTGAATCTAAATTTTTTGAAAGACGATACTATGCTTAAATAGGAGTGGGTCTTGCCTGGAATATGTACTCTTTGGCAACCTCTGCATGATGCAAACTCAGCTCTGTCATAATTAGGAAATAACTGTATGAGGTAAGATGTTCATATATTCAGTATTACAAGCAGAACTTTTTTACAATGACATTTTTAGTGTTGTGATCTTAAAAAACGTGTATTTAAAAAAAATATAGATCTGTTCTACTGTTTTTACTGCCAAATTGTGACTCAGATACACACACATTACTCAGAGTGGTGAATCTTTCCAGTAATGATGTTTCTTAATGAGTTTGACATGGAACACTGCACAAGCATCTTTCACATTTGTTCTGAGCAGAAGTACTGAGAATGGCTGTGGTCATTCAGTGTTTGATCTCCCTGTAGCTCTTCACAGTGAACTCTCTTTGCAGTAATGTAAAACAAATTGCACTCCATATAATCTTGAGCAAACATTTCGTAGTTAGTAGAAGATGCAAATATGTCCATTAACGTATGGAGCCAAATAAACAGGCTTTTTCCAGCATTGCAGAAGAAGTTTATGGAATGAATTAGGACTGAAGACCAAGAAAATGAATACAATTGGAGGTCTAAATGTAAGAAGAAAGGCTGAAGAAAATTGGGTTGTTTAGAAAAGTGGAGACTAAAAGGAGATGTGATGATGGTCTTAAAGAAAATTTAAAAAATCTGCAGTTTAGAAGAGAATGAACTTTTATCCATGTCTACTGTGAATAAAGGAACAACAGTCTCATCATAAGCTTAACTGTAGCAAGGTAGGTCATCTTCTCACAAGAAATTTTTTTCTAAAAGACAGGCTAGTTAAGCAAAGGAATACATTGTTGTGGGGAAAAAAATGAAAGCTCTGACACTGCACATTTTAAAGAACAGTTGGATGAGCATTTGTCAGGAATAACCTAGGTAAAATTGATTCTGCTTTAGAGTAAGTGGATTGATTCAGTGACCTCTAAGAATGTTTTCCAAACACATATCCTATTATAAACTCAGTCAGATTAACCCAATGAAACTGGGAAATATGTTCATTTCACCAAATAACTTAGAAAGAGCTGCCTTCCTCTCCAGACAACCCCTGCCCCTGCCCCTCCACTTCTCCCCGCACCCCCAGGAACTTTGCATCAATACAGATCTGAATTCTACAATTTTCTACAACCTATCTCTAGTTTCTAGCCTTTCTTTTTATGACTACTGATAAGGCTTGAGATGGCTAGAAACTAGTTTTAATCACTAAATCATAGAATAATATAATAATTTGTGTTGGCAGAGAAGCCATCTGGACCAACTTCCTTCTCATAGTGAGTCCAGCTAGCCTGCTTAGGCCTTCGTCTAGTTGAGTTTTATCTCCAAATATAGTCAAGTATATTTCAAGTTCTTACACCAAGCTTTTTAATACTGAGAGAGAAAGGAAGAGAGCACATTTAGTTAGCTGACTTGGAGAACACACTTCATATCTCAGGGAATTTTTCATAGTGCCACTTATTTTTCAGACTTTTACATTAAATCACGCACTAAAGAGCTCTTGGAGCGCTCTTATTTTATTGCATTCTTTCTGCCTAGGTTGTTGCAAAAGGACTTCTCCATAGAAAATCTTTTAATTTTTATGACAGCTTCTTACATTTTCTCTTCTTGTCATCACAAAAGAATGATTTGAACCCATGTCTTCATCTTCTGTTAAAGAAAGATAAAGACCTTCTATATCACCATCAAGTGGCTGGCTTCAGTAAGAAGGGGAACCATCCTTTTTTCTGCCTGAGGACTGTTTGCACAGACGTTTTAGGCAGAATTTTGTCCTAGTGCTGAGAATGAATTCACAGTTTCATCTTGAAAAACACATTTCTTTCTTCCTTTCTTCTGAATCCCAAGAAGCCAAAAGACACAGAGTGAGAGAAGAGCTGCATATAGAGAAAAAGGAGTGATCCAGCACAACAAAGTGAACTGTGCTACTTTGTGAACAAAACAACTTAAAACATTTTTGAACATGCACAACAGGGACTTAAGCAGCAAATAAGCCAAGCTGATGCTGACCTTGCCAGTGTTACAGAGGTAATATTTTCACTAAGATGACCTACATTTTTAGGCACAGATATACTTTCTCCCAGTATCAAGTATCTGCTTTTTCCATCTTTTTGTTGTAGAAAAGATTTATTGTAGCCAATACATGAGGAAAAAAAAAAAAAGAAGATTCTCCCCTTCTGTATGATTTCTGATATTTACTTCTTGCAGTTTAACAGATTAACTACACAGCACAAGCTTTGGCATCCAATCATAATTTTTTTGCATCTTCTTGGCTTTAGTGCCAATGAGCATTTTTGCCAGTGTTGTGTGACATTCTGCACTGTATGGTTAAAACCAAATTTTTCAGTAATCCGAACTGTGGAAGTTGTGAAGACAGTAGCTTTCCTACTGTTATACCAAGCTGCCAGTGGAGAAGCCGTTTCCCAGACTAGGTCATACTTAGATTCAGCTGTTTGCTTGTGTAAAGCCAGTTACAGAACTGGGTCTTTTGATTATCGCAAGTATACCACGTGACCTGTACTCTGCAAAACAGCAGTTCTTCCTCTTGTATTACAAGTCTACTTGTGCTTCTGTTAATTTTGTGCAAGAATAATTCACTGTTTTGAAATGTAGTCTGCATTTTCTCTGTTGGTGACAAACTGAAGAATGAGCAGAAGAAAAGGTTTTTGTCAATTTTTTCAAAGCCCATGTGTTTAGTCAATGGTGATGAAAGCAGATATTCTCTGTGGAGTTTGCGTTTTTTATAAACTAATCTGAGCGTGTAACCACTTACGTACCAAGCTATTTTATAGAAGATTGATTTCCGCTAGTAAAGCATACCTGTATATTTGGTGTTTCTTTTTCTTGCTCACCTCCAAAAAAATGCTGATAGGATTTGATGTAGGAACTCCATGGGGAAACTGCACAAATAATACTCACTGAATTTAATGACAGTGAATGTGGAAAAAAAAAAATTTTTTTGGTTTAGTATCTAGTTTGGCCTTTATTCACAAAGAATAGAGTTCTTATGTATTTGTTCAGCTCACTAAAGTAGCCAAAGGTGGGGGTTATATCCTGTGTTTACAAGGGCAAAGAAGGGGAAGAGAGAGTTCAAGGAGACTTTCTCTTCTCTGTGCCCCTTCTGTGTACAGCAAGGATAGTGGGTGCTCTCATATATGTCTCTGAAAATAAACAGTTACGGAAGTGCTGTGTTTTGCTTCAGGCATGACATCTACTGGGATTCCTTTTGTGCTTGTGTGCTGCTAAGAAAAGGTGTGAGATGGAGGGATTTGTTGGGAGGGAGATTTGGGGAAATAAAAGTTGCTGAAAATAACAAACGTAAAGAAAAAACTAGAAGGTAGAAACTGCACAAATGCATGAAGTTTATTTAATAAAAAAAAAAGAAAATAAAATTAGGTAGGGGAAGTTGCCAAGCATCTCTTGGAAGTTTTGCATGTGACAGATCCTTGCACACTGTGTTAAAATGAGGCTCGTTTCATTTAGCTATAACTATATAGTTAAAGTAAGGACTGAAATGATACAGGTCAAAGAAAGAACTTGAAGCAGGTTTGAGGGTAGGAAATGGTATTTCAACAGATGTTAATGTTTTAGAGTGAATGTATGAATGCTTCTGGGAATTCTCAGACTCAAATACCTGATGGTGCAGAGACAGATGAAGGAAAACTGATTATTTTCAATGCTGTTCATTTAGTAATGCAATTGCAGGTCTTCCACACCAGTACTTCAGTACTTTGTTAGATTTTTGTAGGATTTTTATATTCTGGTATAATTTAACTTGTAAGCCAAAGTAGTTTTAATTAGAGGGATTTTATGAGTAGTAGCCATAAGGAGTAGCCAAGTAGTAGTAGCCAAGTAGTAGCCAAAAAGGAATATTCCTGTAGCTTTGACTTTAATAAATGTTAAATTTCTGATGTCTTTTATTTCTAAACTCTTATGATTTTAGGTTGTGCTGGACCCAGAAGGCAGTAACAATGATACGTAGTCAAGATTTTCATCTAGACTAATCATGCTAAATGCTCTTCTTGTGTTTTTAGCGGTGCAGTTACACTGCATCTGCTTGGAAACTATTGGCTGGTCCAAGGCAGGATGGCAGGAATTCTAGTATTTTTGATGCTGCCTCTCTGAAGTTCTTCCTTAATTCCAAATGATATATGAATCTTGTCCATTTTTACCCTCACCCTTTAAAGTGCTATTACACTGAAGAAAAACGTGTTACTTAACCTTAAGAAAGGTTCCTGTAGTCAGCATGGATTCACCAAGGGGAAATCATGTTTGACCAACCTGATAGTCTTCTGTAATGGTATGACTGGCTGACTAGACAAAGGGAGAGCAGCGGATGTTGTCTACCATGATTTCAGCAAGGCTTTTGACACAACATCCTCATAGGTAAGTTCAGGAAGTATGGGCTGGATGAGTGCATAGTGAGATGGATTGAGAACTGGCTGGATGGCAGACCTCAGAGGGTTGTGATCAATGATGCAGAGTCTGATTGGAGGCCTGTGGTTAGTGGGGTTCCCCAGGGGTCAGTGTTAGGTCCAGTCCTGTTCAACCTGTTCATCAATGACCTGGATGAAGAGACCGAGTGCACCCTCAGCGAGTTCGCAGATGATACCAAACTGGGAGGAAGAGCTGACACACCAGAAGGCTGTGCTGCCAACCAGCGAGACCTGGACAGGCTGGAGGGCTGGGCAGAGAAGAACCTGACGAAATTCAAGGCAGGCAAGTGTAGGGGTCCTGCACCTGGGGAGGAATAACCCCAGGCACCAGTACAGGTTAGGGATGGACGTGCTGGAAAACAACATTGTGGAGAAGGACTTGGGGAGTTCTGGTTGATAACAGGTTGACCATGAGTTGACAATGTGCCCTTGTGGCCAAGAAGGGCAATGGTATCCTGGGGTGCATTAGGAAAAGTGTGACCAGCAGTTCAAGGGAGGTTCTCCTCCCCCTCCACTCTGCCATGATGAGGCTGCATCTGGAGTACCATGTCCAGTTCTGGGCTTCCCAGTTTAAGAAGGACAAAGAATTACTGGAGGGAGTCCAGTGGAGGGCTACAAAGATGATGAGGTGTCCGGAGTATCCTTCTTATGAAGAGAGACTGAGAGAACTGGGTCTGTTCAGCCTGGAGAAGAGAAGGCTGAGAGGGGATCTCATCAATGTTTATAAATATCTCAAGGGTGAATGTCAAGAGGATGGGACCAGACTCTTTTCAGTGGTGTCCAATGATAGGATGAGGGGCAACGGGCACAGACTGAAGCACAGGAGGTTCCATCTGAATATGAGGAGATACTTCTTTACTTGAAGGGTGACGGAGCACTGGAACAGGCTGCCCAGAGAGGTTGTGGAGTCTCCTCTGGAGACGTTCAAGACCCACCTGGACAAATTCCTGTGCCATCTGCTCTGGGTGAACTTGCTTTAGCAGGTGGGTTGGACTGGATGATCTCCAGAGGTCCCTTCCAACCCCAACCATTCTGTGATTCTGTATGTTGTATAGACAAGAGGATCCTAATTTACAAGAGCATACTCAGAGTGACTGTGAAAGGATGCAGCATAACAAGCGCTTGGATGTATTTTGAGGAGCAGTTTTTGCACAGGCACAGCAAGAGTGTTATCTGTTCCTCCTATTCTTGTATTCTATGGAGAGTTTTCAGCAAGGATGAAGCAAAGATGGGTTTAGTTCTATATTGGTGGGTGAGATACTTCACATGAAATTAATGCTTTCTGGGCCATGTTTGGCCCTTACTTAGATTATTTCTATAAAGGGTTATTTAGCCTGATGACTTGAGGGAGACATTGCATTTGACTAATACTGAGCCTTTAAATTATGCCTGCTTTTAACATACAAATTCCTTTCCACATTGTGTTTTCAGATGGTGAAGATGTAACTACTGAATTATGTATTGACTGAAAATGTATGAAGAGTCATGCATTGATTATGATTGCATTGTGAATTCGATCAGGAAATTTTCATAATAATAATATAAGGAAGCTTTTCACCTTCTAATTGATTTTCAGGGCGATTAAATTAAGACCTTGTCTAAGTACAACTGTCCTTATCAATTACTGGCAGAACAGAGAAATTAAAGGATTAAAAATTTACGTGTGTTAAGATTCAGTATTTAAGGTCTGAAATCAATCAGATCATAGGCTGAATAATTCCATTATGACAAAACTATCGCTCAGGATTAGACTGTGGTAATTTGTAGAAAAAAAGGCTGTCTGTATTAGTACGTATGGGAAAAATTAAGATTGCAAAATTAAGCACCTAGAATTTAGGAAATGGAGTTAAAATAGGCAGCATGAACTTAATTCAACATTGTTATCTTTATGGGTTATGATGGCATATAATCAATTGATTAAACACTAGCTTATCCATAGGTTCTGTGTATGGTACAGACCAGCTGTTGCCTTTTAAAAATCCTTGCTGTTCTGTGTATGGCTTGATGTCTGTCTCATTATGCATATCTAATTCTTAAGTAATGCAGATTGAATTTTTTCTATACTATTTTCACTAGAGTATCCAAATACTTTGTAATAATTTATATTCATTTTTAGAACATTTATATTATTAGGTTCATTTTATGAATGGGGATTTTGGGTAAAGAAAAAAGAGGACTGAATGCTGATTTTGAGTGCTCAGTTTTTACATAGTTAGGACCTGAGTTTTCGGAGTAGTTTATGTGTTTAAAGTAGAGTTCCCACTGACCTCTGTTCAATTAGGAACACTTAACACTTCCACAGATCTCTGTGGGGTGTTTAAATGCAAGCACTCAAGAAAATGAAGAGACCATAACAAGTGAATAACTGAAAAGTTTGACGTAAGTGGTTTTTGCCTCACATTGTGTAAGAACTTTGTGGCAGAGGCAGGGACAGATTTCTCCAGAGTGACATTGAACTGCAGTAGCTATGAAACTGTCCGTTCACTTTTCATCCTCCCCTTCCTCTTTCATTAAACATTCGTAGAGCACTACATCAAATAAGACAAGCTTCCATGCACAATATCCTTATTTGCTACATGAATTCTGTTTTAGTTGCTGAACATCATAAAATCCTTGAGGCAGATATCTTATGGGAAATGTGTGTTTGTATAATTGCAGACTATATCATTATTCATCCTCTATTTGTGTATGCATTCATTTTTTGCAGACAATTTTGGTTTTGCATTTCCTAAATTTTGAGGGTTTACTTTTACAGACCTAGTGTGGTCTATACTATTATTCTGGAGAGTAACTAAAAAAAAAAAAATCTCAATGTCAGAGGGGAATCCCAGACATATCCATCATATGGAACATTGCTGACTAATACGGATGGCAATGGGTAAAAATCTTTAATATTCATGAAATCTCTTTCTGATCTGAACTATTAGAGACACTGAATGCTGCACTAGATGATAATCTGTATGTGAAGGGTAGAGTGCCTGCTTTCCTACGGTATGTGCTGTTTACTGATAACATATATTTTCAACTGGATTTGTAAGGAAAGTTTTTGCTAGTGGTTATAGGTTCTCTGGGTTCTCCTGTTTTTCTATTTCATTTCCCTTCCTCCACCCCCATTTCTCCTGCTTTTTCATCTTTTTGTGTTTTGACACTATCCATTATTTGTTTATTGCTCCCTTCCTCTCCCTCCACCTTTTTTTCCTCTCCTGGTTTGGCCATTATAATGTCCTTGATTGTCTTCCTTCCATATTCTTCAGTGTTGTCATCTTTTTCTTCGTGTGGCCAGGCACCAAGTGGTAGAAAATGAAGAGGCCAGGATAAAGACTCTTTGCATTCCTCTCAGTGTCTATAAATGTAGGAGTAGTCACATTTATACAGTCCTAAAATTACATTCAACCCCTCGAAGGTAACCGCGAAGCTGATGTGGCCCCCAGTGAAAATGCATTTCACACCTCTGGTGTAGCTCACCATCAGAATTTGGTGGCCAGGACCAATTTCATGGAAGGGCCTCCTTAGCCCCTACGTTTCTAAGATGTGAAGTGTCCATGCAAATTTAATTTTTCTCTGAGGATTTTGCCACCATCCTCTAGCTAACCATCCTGCAAAGAGCTGTTTCCTGACATTGATAAACTTATGCTTCCATTTTTAAGTAAGGATAACCACACTGTAACAAATTCCTATCTCTGATCCACAGAAAGAAAGAACCAAAATGCTATTGTGTAAAAGTGATTTAAATTACTTCGAAGTAATAGTGAAAAAGTATTGTGGCATAAAGAAAACATGGTTATAAGAGCTTTTATTTTATTTTTTTTAAGAGAGAATATTTTGGGAAAGTTCTGTGCAACAATGGTGTCAAGGATGTGGGAGGTAAATGTAGCAGTAAGTGTTGCTGTCATTCCAATTTGCAGATCTCGCGGAGGAAGTACCTTTTGAATCTGAGTGTTAGTGACTTGTTTAATAAATGCACTGACTTATAAAGTAAGTTGAAGTTGCAGCACTTTGATTTGACTAAAACATTATTAGTTATTTCATGTACATACAGACTTTCCAAAGATGGTAGTGAGCCTTGTCACACGATGAGATCCTCAGGAAACAAAACACGATGCTTTTGACACTAGAATGACATACTTTCTTGCAAGTTACTTGTTAGTGTGTTTCTTCAGTAAGTGTGTATTTAAAAAAAAAAACAAAAAACAAAAAACTAAAGAGTATAACATGTATTTGATTAGATACTGATTATATGTAGTTTGCTATTTTGAGTTGTGAAGTGTAACCCTCTTCCTTGTTTTTTGGGCTATACAATGCTGTCTTTTACAACTATGAAAACAAATACTTCTGGACCAAATCATTTTTCAAGACACATCCCCAGAATGAGATTACACATTTATTTTCCTGCATACAATATCTTGTTCCTCAAACCGTTCATGCTTTCTATGAAATGCATTGGACTTGGTAGATGATCCCTACAGCAAACACAGATGGACAAAATTATGACCTTAAATAACAGTGCAGTATAGCAACTGCAAATTCAGAAAGCAACTGTTAGCATAACTAATAGAATGAAAATGCAAAACTGCCAAGTAATGTTGTTCCAGTATAAGGGCCATTAAATATGGTGACAGAAACATCATATACTAAATTATTGGAGGATCC
This sequence comes from Pampusana beccarii, assembly GCA_013399365.1. Taxonomy (NCBI): domain Eukaryota; kingdom Metazoa; phylum Chordata; class Aves; order Columbiformes; family Columbidae; genus Pampusana; species Pampusana beccarii. The sequence continues at coordinate 413,135 of VWYH01007507.1, forward strand.
GTTGAACTCAGTAGTGAATTGTTGTCTGACAGGTTTGGTTTTTTTTAATTGGAAGGCATTTTAGAGAATGATATACTGTATTGTAGAAAAATCTCAAAAAGTAACTATATCACTGTATATACCAAAAATGAGATTTGATCAAAAGTAGTTAGATCTGTGCTTACTGACTTAAGATCTATAATACCTTAAGATTAATTGGGAGCATAAATGGAGAAGCTGACAACCTGGAACCTTGACTTCTTAAAATTGCTGACCCAATTACTGCTAAGCCCTTTGCTGACATGTTAATATGTCTCTTTAAACTGGTAAATCACCACCATTTCGGTGTATGCTAGAGTTGGTCCATTGGATGAAGAAAGATGTAAGTTTAATTTAAATAATTATTGACCTATTATGACCTTTTCATTTCACTTGTACTGCTCCTCTCAAGGTAAGCAATTATATTTTTATAGTGTTGGATGGTAATCAATGTACAGGAGCTATACTTATTGATTTAAGTAGGGCCTTTGATCTGGTAATCACCAACTATTGCTATCTAGGCTGGCCTTACATATATTGGATATTACTATGGTTATTTTAAAAACATGCAGAATGTAGGATTTTATTATGAAGTTGCAAGCAAAGCAAAAAATGTTGGGAAATCCGTAAGATTCCACTTCATAGACTTAGTTAGAAATTGGAAACAGTTTATTTTATACAATACATATTTTTAACATAACTATTTTTAGGTTGGCAACTTGTGTGTGGTGGGGTTTTCTTTTCTTTTTTTTTTTTTTTGGTTTAGTTTGTTTTTTTTTTTTTTTTGGTTTAGTTTGTTTTTTTTTTTTTTTTGGTTTAGTTTGTTTTTTTTTTTTTTTTGGTTTAGTTTGTTTTTTTTTTTTTTTTGGTTTTTTTTGTTTTTTTTTTTAATGTGTATATCAAGCAGATGGTCCTTTGGGGTCAGGTTTACTTAGTCGGGAAAGCCTGGCTTTTTTTTTTTTTTTTAATTTGCTACACTTATGGGAGGAAGGTTTACTTCATTGTTAGGGAGTTTTTTAAGTCTGTTTTATACTATGAATTTAGAGTTGCAGACTTCTGTTCATGCATTTGATGGTGGAAATCCATCTGAAATTTTTATTTTTTATAACCAACATTTTGCACATGCAGTTTGTGCAAAATTTTTTAACCAATATTGATATCAATGCATTAGGTAAGAATATAATTGAAACATTGGATCTTTATCATAGTTTCCAAGAGGTAATTTAATATCCTCCAAGGTATAGTCATACTCACAGCTGATTAGTTCTTATCATTTCCTCATTCCTCATGCACCTACTTCTTTTTTACCTCTTCCCTAACATCATTCTCTGGACATGTTTTGCCCTCCGCCACCCTCCCAATTTTGTTTTAATGTATGACTTTGGAAAGCCTGAGTAGATGTGGGTTTAAACTGTCTTTAGAAAACTGTGAAATTTGTGATCATTTTGATCTGCTCCTCTAATGAGTTCCAGAGCCTCTACCCTTCTTGCAGAGGGAGTTCAGTCTTGCTCTGGTGAGCCTTGAAACTACCAGCAGTTGTTCAGCGAGGTCACCAACATAATGAGAGGGGCACTCTTGAGATATCTTGAACCACTTCCATGGATGGCCATGAAGATTAATACTGGGACCTTACATTTGACCTAGTATTCTACGGAGACTCCGTGTAGTGAGCAGAGCAAATGGGATGATGTGCTTATGGCAGAGTGTGTAAATAAAGTGATTGCATTCTGGATTTTTTTGTTTTAATGTAGACTTAAAATATTGTGTCTCATTCTCGCTGTGAGGTCATGAAGGTATGAGATGTTATGACCAGGTGCATGCCTGAGAAGCAGTGCCATGATCTCCTTGCTAGCCGGAGGTGGAAGAAGGCAGGTTTTTGTGTGCTGCTGTGTCTTCCAGCTTGTGCTGAAATGACCAGAACTTGGCACTTGGTGCTGCATTCATGAACAAGCCGATGCTACAGTGAAACTTATAATTATGCCGAGCAATGTTCTTTCCAGTCTCCACGTTTTCTGATTTCATCACCTGTAAGACCTGTAAAACCTGTTATTTTGAAATAATTTTTCTATTGCTAAGGCATTTTATTCTTTCATATTTGCTCTGTTTTGGGTTTGCAACCCATTCTTTGTTTGTAATTTCAGAATTCTTCTGTCAGTGTTCTATATTTTTATCTTCTTTTATATTGCTAATAGGTTTGATTGTGCAAGCATGCAGTACTGTGGTTTGCTAAATCACAGCCTTGTCCAGTGGTACACATTTTTTTTTTTCAGTCTATTGGTCAAAGGCTGAATAAGATGGTATATAAAGGCTGGGACTGAGCAGTAGGCTTGAAAGTTTTACCTTAAGCCTTACTGTTATCCCATTTTAGGACTGTGAGAGCTCACAGTAGAGTGACAGATATTTGCATGTGTGCATCTTTTTATCTCTCAATGCCTATAGTACAAGTGTATTCCAATACAGAATTTGATTTTTAAATAATGCAGGTACTAGAGTAAACAGAATCCACATCTGTCCCCGTGACCAAGAAAGAAAAATAAAAATGATTCAACACTGGGACAGGTAATCTGGGGTGAAATTATGTATTTTTCTTCTCTTTGGGGAAAAAAAAAAATAAAAATGTTGAATTCTTCAGAACTATGATAAGCCTTGACGTCATAAAGTGCATTGACTTGCCTTTTGTGATGCTGCTAAGGTTTTTTTTTTTTTCCCCCCTCTCTATCTGAGGAACCTGACAGACAGAGGTCTCTTTCCCCATCAGTATTTTTTGTCCTACTGAACATCTTCTCTCTGTACTATTCTACCTTCTTTGGGAGTACTCTGCCTAAGCTAGAAGACAATATATAAAAGCTTTAGATATATTCTTTATAGCAATAACTTCGTACCAGTGTTTTACACATCAGTAAATCTTTTATCTGATTATTTCCGAAAACTTTCTGTGTCAAATAGATATATGGGCAAAACATTAATTCCACCCAATTATGCTATAAATATATACTAATATGAAGCAACAGGTTTTCCTGAACAACCCCAAACCTGCCCCCCTGCCCCCCTGTTGTACCATTTGGTGTTTGATAGATTGCAGGAGGGGCCTGAGATAAAAGTTGTGTCATCTTCTACTTTTGGAACAGCGCTGGCTATGTGATAGTGATGATACTGATGATAAGAAAACAGTCTGCCACGTTGCAAATTAAAACTATTGAACCAGGTGATATCGTGGATATGTATGTTTTTAGGACTGTACTTGCTGATCTGAACTTCTGTCTTCCCACAAAAGTTCATCCATCTCTCTTAGGGTAACAGTTTATTAACCATTCCCTAATACACATTGTAGATGGCAGGTGCTACAGTCTTTGTCATTATGCCCCAAGGCTAAGGCACTCTGCCTGAAGATATTAGATCAGCCAATTTTATCTGTGTTTATAAAACCAGCATTTCTGTTTTCTCAAGTCTTCCAGGTAGCCAGAGTGAGCTCTGTAATTTTTTTTTTCCTTCCAGGCACTCATGGGATATTAATCATATGAACTTATTGTAGATGTTTATATTATGTTAAAAATGTTTTTAGACTGATCATATGCAGTGTGCAGGCTAAAGGGGAAGCATAAGCAAAAAAAAAAAAAAAAATCTTCATCGGGTAAATTCTCAGTACAATATACGAGCATTTAGTCACACAAGTCCCATTAATGTTAATGGTCCCAAGCTTTCTTTTATTCATCGCAGCACTGATTGCACTTGGTCAGCTCTTTATCAGTTTGAAATATTGACAGAAGGAGGAGGCGTTCCCTTAGCCAGGCCTGACTGTTGCAGTGCTCTTAACTTAGTCATCCTGCAAATGCTCCTATAAATGGATTTATTTCAGCAGGTCCAAAATACATCAACCAGATCATCTTACTCTGGTGCTAGCCCCTTTGCATTGGCTCCAATTTGCAAGAGCATTGATTTTAAACATTGATCATTACTTATAAAGCACTCTGTAGTTTTGCACTATCTTATTTATTAAACTAACTTGTTACCTGTGCTGATGCTAAAGTCCTATCTTTATCTTGTTAAGAAGTGATTATTTGCTCTCTGTGGTTCTGATCATGATTTAGATTATAAAACAAGACTATTCCCGGCAAATATGTTGGCTTCAATAACACAAGATTTCCAAAATTTCTGCTATGCAGGTCCACTTTTCTTCTAGTGGTCTACATGTCTGCTTCAAAATTATTTCAGTGTTTTCTGCAAATAATATTGCACTTACTATAGTTATTGCAGAAGAGATTTTCCTTTTTTGGTCATATTCTTATGAAGTACTTTGTTTTGTTCTATTTGTTGGAAGAACAGGCTTTACTGTGATTTAACTGTGGCTTTTGAAGGTCATGCTTTCTGCTTTCTGAATATTTGTAATGTGTCTTTCTTTGCTCTCCTATAAAATCTCTGCAATGTTGTACAAGCAAGTAGTTGTAGCATAAAATATTTCCTCATACTAAGCAAGGGGGAGTTACAGAGATACATTGCTGTTCTATTCTTTAATTCAAAGAGTCATTGTTACTGGTGGCATTCCTCAGTGGTGTATAGAAAGATATTCTTGGGGAGTTCATAAAAGAACACACTATCTATTTCACGGAGGGGAAAAAAGGAAAAAAGAGTAAATAACTTGACCTGATACTTAATATCTAAACCTCTTTGTTCTGACCATGTTTACATGGATGTAAATTGAGATTAGTCTTGTTTTTCTAGGGTAGAGTTACAACAACCAATGCTTAGAATGGAGCGTGTCCTCATATTTTCTCCTGCGTAAAGAAAAAAAATAGCTAAATAGTAAATAGTGTAATTTTTCATACAGACCATTTTTTTTCAGGCTTGCTAATTAATAGTGCTCTTTTATTCTGGTTTACTTTAAAAGTTCCTTGATTTACTAAAAATGAAACTTCACCAGCAGAGGTGCCATCACTAACAGAATGCATTCTCTTTCTTCCGTAATAAATAGTGGGAATTTTGCTGTAGTGGAGTTTTAGCCCTTGGGGGATTTTATTTTATGCATTTTCAAGTAATTCAGTGACTTGCTGCAGAGACAGGGAGGGAGGAGGGGGAATCTATTTACACAAATTACAGTCTTTGTTCCCATCAACCTTCATAATTGGATGAACAAAACGAAGGCTAGACTGGCAAGTACAACTATCTCAGGTAATATCTTTTGAGTCAGAAACAAATTATTAAGTGAATTGTGGAACTAGGGCAAAACCTTGTTGGGAAGATTCAAGGAGGGGGTGAGGTATAAGTGTTTTTGACAATGTCTACCATTGGGAAGACTTACTGCATTGGAGAAGGAAAAGGGAGAGTTTTATCTTGGGATGAAAATAATCTCTTCCGTTAAAGTTTTGGCACTATTCGTTGTGTTCCTTTACAAATAATTTGCATGTGTAATTATTACGTTTTGGAGGTTATTTTTCAGTATTTTTAAAACATGAAATGTGTTATCAAGACACTGCCTCTGCACTCTAGCTTTCAAATTTAGCTGTTTCTTCCATTTATTTCCCTCCTTTAGAATTCTTTAATCTTTCTTCCATCTTTTACATTTTCCTCTCCTAAATTTTTCCAATTCATTGATCAAAATATGCCAATTTGAGTTACTTATTCCAAACACATGTTGGGTTGTTATGTTAGCATTGTTAATTTTCAAAAAATTAGGATATTCCTGTGCAAACTTCATTACGCTACTGAGCTGCATGTGCTAAGGGGGGAAAATGAGCTAATCGGGAATCCTCGGTGAAGCAAAGACTGCATAATTGCTTTCATGCCAGACCTTCTGCCTTTCACATAGGCAGGGAAGGGCCAGGGAAATGTCAGAGGTGGAAATCAGGGCAATGCAGTACTCCTGCAGAATTGCAAAGCGCTTGCCAACTGCAGCCAGCCTGAGAAATGGCCAGTGCTCAAGGTTGCTTTAAGACAGAAATACCCAGTTCTCCTGACTTTATAAGCCATTGACTGAAATCTTCCTACACCTCGGAGCCTCAGCATAATTTACTGCATGTTATGGGAGGAAATATGTTGATAGTTCACAAGCGTTCCCTCCTCAGAGCTCTTACTGTGGGGCAGCTCTGAGCTGGGTACACAGTCACAGAACCATAGAATAGTTTGGGTTGGAAGGGACCTTCAAAGCCCATCTAGTCCAACCCCCTGCAATGAGCAGGGACATCTTCAACTAGATCAGGTTGCTCAGAGCCCCATCCAGCCCAACCTTGAATGTCTCCAGGGATGGGGCATCCACCACCTCTCTGGGCAACCTGGGCCAGTGTTTCACCACCCTCACTCTATAAAATTTCTTTCTCATGTCTAGCCAGAATCTCCCCTCTTGTAGTTTGAAACCGTTACCCCTTATCCTGTGGTAACACATATGAGGTTTCAAGGTACTCTGGAGTCAGCCGTGATAGTCCAATGTTTCCTTTCTACAGCGGTTTGGGATCTGGATTGACTGTCAGTCCCATGCCTAAAGCCTGGCTGCCAGCACTCAATGCGGTGGCAGCTTTCCTGCTCCGATGTAGCTGAGACACAAATGCTGTTCAGGAGCGTTTGTCTGGCTCTCTAGATCAGGGGTGTTAAACTCATTTTCACCGGGGGCCACACCAGCCTCGCAGTGTTTTTGAGTGCATCTATAAATAAGGTTTTGACATTGTTGAGGATGAGGTGAGTAATTTTTTCCCCTTTCTCTTACACAAGCATCACAAGCAAAACTTAACAATAATCAGTGGGAGTCAAGCTGGCTGTTATTTGAATCCTCCAGCAACACAGGGGACAGAAAAAAAAGGTGACTTGAGCAATTGCTAGAGCACATGGGCAAGGATTCTTGCTTTTTGTTTTAAATATGGGTGTCTTTCTATGAAGCATTAAAAGTGGTAAAGATACAAAAAAACCTGAAAGAATATAGTCTTGTACTTCTTAGTAATGTTGTATGTCAAATCACCCACTTTTCGATTTAGTCTATTACAATATTGTAATCAATCATGATTTTCTGTGTTGCAGAAAGTCTCTCTGAGAGAAAGGGAGAGGTAAAAGAAAGAAAAAAAACTATCAATGAATTTTGCAAAAGGAGAAATTTCCTTATTACCATCATTTAGAATCATTCAGTCATGTATTCTCTAATCACTCACATTTCAAGCAATAATGTAAAAATCAACACACAGGCAGGCTACAGCAAAGTGGTCTTTAATTCAAGAATCCCATAAGGAATTAAAATTCTGAAAAGATGACATAAGATCAATCAATAACTGCCTGAAAATATCACAATATATGGAGGCTAAATGACATCATGCTATGTGAAAGAAATTGTTAAGGAAACTATTTTCAGTATTCTCTTTATCTCTTTTTATTTAGATTAACTGGTTGACTTTTAAGTCTTTACATGTCTCTTTTGTATTAGGAACAAAAAGTTGACAGTGTCTGCCCTAAAGAATTTACAGTCCAAGTGTTAGACAGAATCAACTATACATACATAGAAGGCAACAAGGGCAAATTGTATGGAAGTTACGTTTTTAATCCTTGTGCTTTGGCAGTTTAATTTATTCCTGGTTTCTTGCAATATAACTTACATTGGGCAAACAGAATTATGACACTATTAAGTAAATGTTACGTGCTATATCCATTTCGTGTCATTATAGTTTTCCGTATCTCTTACTTTCTTGTTTGCCTCAAGTTGGATCTTTGTGTAAATTGAGCCCTTTATTTTAAGCCCTTACAGCCTGAGTTACGCGGCTATTCATACCATTGAAATGTCTTATGCTTATTTCTGGATCATCTTTTCTACTGTTTGTGCCAGTGGATGTAGTTCAGAATTTGCAGATATACTTAGTTTCCTCCAGGTATTGATTAAAGTCTTGAGAAAATCACGAAGTCCTTACCAAACATGAAATGCACTGGAACACCAACAGATATCACTGCTGGTGCTGCTCTGTGTATCAGTTGGCTTATTACTTCTTCATTCACATCCTGACACACAGTGAAAAATCTCACCTCACATCCTCAACTGAGGAGCAGGTAGCCCACCTGGGCAGGAGGAAGACATGACCTCCGTGTTCCTCCACTGCCAGCATTATTATGTGCCATCCCTGTTGCCCAGGTAGGTGACTGCACACAGGATTTAGCGTAATATCTGTCTGTATCTATCCTCTGTGAGGTGTATTTGTCACATTAGCTGTATTACTGGATGTAGTACAGATGTTTTTCTACATCCACCATATACCACTGTATTGCTTTACTAAAAAACAGAGGAGGGAGAAGGTTTGAGTTGTATTTATCACTCTGAAAGTATTTCATAGTATGTGATTACTCAGCAGGTAGATAAATGCTATTTCATTGCCATGCTAGCTTTGTTTTATACTTCTGTATGCACTTAGGTCTTAGAGTGAGTGCAGGGGTTTGATTCTTGGGAATAAGCCAGGCTACAAATTGATGATGAAACCTCCACAGCTGGCTTACTGCACCGGGTCGTGTTTTCTGGGGCATATTCTTTACAGAAGCTGGGCAGAGCAGAGAAGGTTGGTGAATTTGGTGAATATGGCCTTCATGTTTGACATACAACATGAAATCCCCTCTTCTGTTATTGGGCCATATACTTATGGTAACACACCATGAAAGCAAGAAGAAATTATAACAACAGCTGATGCTGAACAACTGCTACAGGTGGTTCTCCCCTCCCTCCTCAGTTCTGTTTTCAAAAAGAGTCCAGGGACTGTGACTGCTGTATGCATGATAAATTCTTCCTTCTGTGCATTTGGAAACATTAGTGAGAGTGAGCAGGGGGTCATACATATGATAAAGTAATTTCTAAGAGAAAAATGCTAGATTTCGTAGCTTCTCATGCAGCACTTACCTCTGTTTTCTACATATTGAAGATTATGCATAGTTGTTTACTTTTACAGTAACAGAGCCAGCATGTTAGCTTTCTCCTGTTGACTTTCATGCCTCTAATCACATGGTAATGTAAAGAGAAGAGGGCCAAGGCTGTCTTTCAGGGTTGCAGCTAACCTACACATCCAGTGCAAGAGAAGTTGGACTGAACTTTCCTGTTTCCATGATATTCTGATCTGTAAGGGTGATGCTTTCACTGAAACCGAACTGAAGGTGTTGAAGTCAGTGTTTCAGTAGCTGTGGATCGTATTCTAAGTAAAATGTTCTGCTTAAGTTCTACAAAGTGGCTGTGTTTTCAGTGAACATTCCATGCCAAACCCCAGAAGGCGCTTCATTTACAGAGTGTGCAGTTCCTAGGTACAGAGGTACATGGATAACAGAACAAAATGTAATGGAATATTATTAACCCTTTCAAAGCAGGACCTGGTGCACTTTCAAGGTGTAGTTCCATTAGGTGGCAAATATCTTAGGAGGTGATGAGGAGTGAACGTTTACAATTACCTACACTGATAGAGGCTGAGGAAATAATTATTCACTGTCAGCAGGTATGTCATGATGTATCTAGCACACTCCCCTGTGAATATGAGAAAAGTGAGTTTGCTATCTATATATGACTTGCACCTGACATTCAATTGAAATCCTTTTGTGAACTTAGTTCCTGCAAATAACATCAGTTTTAGGCTACCTCTGGAAAAGATTGTTACATCAATTGTAGTCAGGGGAAATACTGCCACAAATACTAATAGATGAAAATATTGTGTAACCCTTTCAGTTAATTATTAATTTGGCAGTTTGTTGCAGTTTATTGGTCTACCTTAAACCTCTACATTAACTTGGATATGTTGCTGGCTTTTTTTCACAATTGTACCGCGAGTAGCATTTGTTGCTGAGTTTGTAACTTGCAACTATGCTTTTGCTCTGTGGTGTTGTATTTCTGTCTAAAAGGTTGGGGTTTTTTCCCCCCTCCTTGTTACATTTCCATTTTTGTGCTGTAGTATCCCTCAAGACACTCATTAGCTTATTTCAGTTATACTTCTTTTCCGTATGTACGCTGTTTAATCAATAGCCTTCTTCACTTGCTTCAGGATTTCCACGTTACTGTGCTTCCAGTTTCTGTGATGCTGTGTGATGAGATTCTGCCTTGGCTAGTACACTGTTGTCTAAATTTGCTGTGTTTCAGATCATTACACTGACTTTAATTTTGATGTATTTGCATTTTACTCAGTTCTAGTCATACTCTTTTCCCTTGATCAGTTAAATGACTCTCTGTGCAGTGTTACATTTGTACTACTGCTGGAAATACTAGCTAAAGCCTTATAACTGAAGTGCTATTTACAGCTACTGACCTCTGGCCCATTTCTGATTTCACTGTGATGCTGACCTTTTATAGATTGCACTGTTGTAAATCTTTGAAGTGATTCTTCTTGTCATCATATTTCTAGTAATTATGATTTGCATTGCATTAACACCTAGAAGCCTCTCCCACCTTACCCTGGTTGCATAAGATGACCTTTTTTTATGCACTAATTCACATACAGGTAACAGAATACAGTTCTTTCTCTAAAGAATTTATCCTTAAATGAAGATGAATGCTTGCCTCTATTTCCATACTTTAAATATCATAGTTTGAATTAATGAAATTGCTCATAAAGGATTCCTAGTCCTAGAAGCTATTTTCTTCCTTTTCCAACCGGATCAGAGTCTGTTGAACTTCTTTCTAGCCTATGTAAAGATAAACAAATAAAAATAAAGATTACAGGTATTATTTGAGAGATGCCATATTTGAGTAAAATGTTTCTCAATTTTTGTTTGAGTTGGACAATAACATCAAAGAAAGCCTAAGATGAATATTGGGCTGATGTTTCCTCTGTTCATACTTTACTTCAATATTAAGAGCAACACAGAAACAAACTTGCAGCTGATCCTTACACCAAGCAGGACTCGACTCCTGAAGTTTCCAGATTACAGTTATTATTTCTACTCGGGTAGCTATGCTCTGAAAAATTAGTGCTGGCTGGATGAATGCTTGTTGTGTACTGTCCCAATGTACAGAAGTGGAAGACAGTTGTGAATTCTGTTCCTAGACTTGCCTAACAAGTGAATTTGAGTCAGGACACCAGTTTCTTTAGTGATTGTATTGCTTTAAATGTCTGTGTAAACAAGTGGATGTTGACTCTAATGGCAGAGGAATGCTGACAGATAATGGTATCATCTGCATCTTCACACCAGTTTTCACCCTGATATGTGTTTTATGTGTGTTTTTCTGAACACTTCTCTTATTTGTTTCGGTAAATCTAGGTAGTCAGACTGTCCAGTTCCTCTTGGGCCTTGCTAAACTCTCAGGTACTTCTTGTGCCAATATTTTGCAGATTGTCCTATTATAATTACATTTATCTTCTCATGAAGAAGCCTAAAGTACCTTTGAAAAGGTACTTCTTTACTTTGAATTTCTCCCATTTTATTTTCCTCGAATGCTGTCTTGTTTGTATGTTGAAGTTGTGTTGGAAAGCTTCTCTGCTCCCTGTCTGGCCCTGGCCTTTTGTAGACAACCTCATGTGCTTGTGTTGTGTCCTCTTGTGCACTAAGTGCAGCAGTCCAGTCTTGTTCACTTTATCTTCATATGAGAGTATTCTCATGCCAAAATCAGTCTTGCTCTGAGCAGGTTTGTGGTTTGGTTTTTTTGTTTGTTTGTTGTTGGTTTTGTTTTGTTTTTAAGAACTGCTTTGTATAAATATAAAATCTTTCATGTATCAAGTGGGACTTTTTACTTTTTCCATGGTATTAAGGACTGATTGGACATGTCTGGAATGGCCCAGTTAATTATAAACTGCAGCTATTGATGTGCAGAGTAATATTAGTACAGACTGACAATCTGTTCTTTAGGGAAGTCTTGTGATGTTCTGCATAATATGCAGTATTTTGAGAAAGCTAAACTAATACCCTTTTTTGGATATATTACTTTTTCTCAAATGTCAGTAAATACCTGGTGTCTGGATAATTTTTCTGAATACACACGGGCATTTTGCTGATTTTATATGTATCTTAAGGCTATGGAGAACAAAACAGTAATGAATTTTTCAAACATTACAGAACCGTACACAAGTGATATTGGCCACCATTCTTCAGGAAAGAACAAGGAGGCAGGGCGTTTAAATGATGGCTCTTGGGTGACATGCCTCAGTCATTGGCTGAGTACAGACTCAAGGTCTTCTAATTTTGAATCTCTTGATTTAACCACTAGGTATTACACTATTCCTGAAAAAGCATCACTCTATAAGTGAGAGGATAAAGTGCTACTAATACATCAAATCTTATCAAATGACTTTAAACTTATCTTAGCTTTCTTTTCACCAAGGTTTGCTGTAAATCTTTCTTACTAGAGAGTAGCAGGACTGTGTCCTTGCTAAAAGGAGAAGATTGATTTACTATATTCGTATGGAACCAGCAGCTTCCTATGAGTATGCAATAATGAATTGGGATATCCTATAGCTTTTACCCCTGTGCAATGCTTTGGGAGACCTTAAAGACTGGAATATGTTACAGAAGTCTGGTTGATAGGAACTTATAAATGTGTGTCTTCTACATAGCATAACAGCACAACAAACATTTTAGTATGTGCAATGTTCTTATTCTTCAAATACTCTAATTGATTGTTCATTGGGCTCAGTCAGCCAAAAGTGGAGAGAAACTTTGTACAGACATCATTAGTTTTTCTCCATTTAAAGATTAATCATGAAGAGCTCTGGCTCTTTAATTCTGTAATTTGTATATTTAATGGGCTGCTGCAGAATCTATGACAGTAATTAGCATAGCCTGAAAACTCATTAATACGCAACAACATGATTAATGCAGCATTAATGCAAACATGACTGAAGTTATTTGGGTTATGTAGTAAGAAGATTAAAGCTAAAATGTCCTGTTTGTTTTACCAGTAGTGGGTATAATGGGGTAGTAAGCAAAATAAGCAAAAACAGGTATCAAATTAGTCATTTCAGTTTAAAAGAAATACTCAGTTCTCGTCAAGAGGATTTGTGGTTTTGCCTGATAGTTGGTTTCCACAAGAGATGTTACATATTTCCCCCTTTCATTCACTCATATTCTGTGTTTATGTTTGTTCAACCTTTTAGTTTGATTTAGCTTTTTGGCAGTTTGAGGTATTAAGAGTATATAAAAGTCAGTCTTCACGTTGTGTCATTCTGGATAAAGTTAGACTTTTTCAAAATACAGGAGTTTTGTACAGTCTGAGTTTAAAAACAATGGATTTTCAATTTTTTCTGGTTTTACTATAATCCCCAAAGAAAACGGGCTGCTGACTTGCAGCTGGAGACTCCAGTAATAGTTTGGAAGAAGTTTGGGAATTTTTTTGTGTGTGTGTTTGCATGTACAAATATATGTGTGTGTACATATGTATATGGACGTAGATATAGGACTTTCAAGTATATATTTTAGATTTCTGCTAAAAAACTAAAGCAATTTAAAAATGAACAGCATTTATTCATCAGTGGGATTATTAACTGTATGTAATGATTGTGATTATGAACTTTGAAAATATTTTCAAACACATTAAGGTAATAGTAAAATATATACTTTCCAGCTTCTCTCAACAAAATGCAGAGAGCTATAGGCCATCACAAAGTATTAAGAACTCCATGTATTCAACAGAGGATATTCATGAGTATGTACAGGAGAGTGTCCTCAGAGTTTCTTCTTTTCCTCTAATTCGACTGTTCATTAGGTGCTGCTGCTTTAAATACTGATCTGTTTTTGTGAAATAAGTTTTTAAACGTGTTTTAGCTATTGTAATGTCATGTAGCATGCAGAAACACTCTCATAGAGTTAGTTGGTGTTATGCAGAAAGAAGGGCTTTAGTAAGGATAAAAAGGTCACTTTCTTTGCCAAGAATTTTCTGTTTGTTTGATTGGAATGTACAATTATATAGTTATTTACCTGAGAAATCTTGCTATTTTCCTGTGAAAAATATTAATTTCACAAGTTTTTATCTTCCAGTGAAAATATTATCCATGGGGCAGAAGTTTGCTTAATCGTTGGCTTCTCCATTGCACTCACTTCTACAGATATGGGAAAATATTAATATTGAAGAATGAAAGTACATATTTAGAGCTAGCTTATATGAACTTCCTTATCTTACAAGAAACTTCAAAGATACCTGAATTTAAAGGGGTAGTGTCTTTTTCTGAATCGTGCAATAGGTGACGAATGTAGAAGAATTTGCTGTATGGGCTGTGTCTGAAAAAGATGGTTTCTGACTCATCAATGCTTTGTATGAAGCTATGGCAGCCTCACAGGAAGGAATTAAGGCTTGTTAGCCTTTTTTAGTATCCAAAGAAGAAAGCAAGGTCTTGCATAACATTTGAAAACTTTTAGAATTACTGCGATATTACCATTATGAACCATTTAATTCATGTTTTCTAACACAGCATTATAAAATAATTGTCTTTTATGCAGAAATTCAATTATTTTGTGTGTATTTGTCCTTTTGAATTAGACGTGAGAAGGGATCCTCTGGTCTTCAGCAATGTCTTTTGGAAGTTCATTAAAAATACTGGCAGGTTGTTGAATTAGCTGTTGTCTCCTGTGGTGGGTTAGAGACCATCAGCCTCTGCCTTTCCAGCAGATACCGTGACTGGAAATACTCTACCTTAAAGTAGCGTAATAGTGGTTATTTCTGAGCCAGGCAAAGCTATGCTTTTCCTTAAGCAGGGACACCGTTGAGTTTTTTGCTTGCTGGCGATTACGTATGTACAACTGCTTTTTGTAGGTGTTTTAATAGCAAGACCGATTTTCATTGCCTAGAGAATATGTTTTGGTATCACTGAGGGCATCATTTGATTTGTGTAAAAACATTTATGTGATTAGGAAATGGGGTCAAAGGATATTTCTTTTGTGTACAGGTAATTAATAAGCATGATCTAATATGAAGGTGCATCAGAATTATAATTTTTTAAATTTTTAAAAATATAGACGCTGTCTACAAGACAAACTTTTGTCACTTACTGTTTTCTGCCTGACGTAAGATGGTGAAAATGCATGTGAAAAGACTGAACAGTTTGAAGTTGGCTAAAGCCCAATAAATTATCCTGTTCTGTAAAAAGCTCTTTATGCAGAAATGTCACGGAAGTGTTATAGTATAGGTAGATGTTGCTGTAGTTGCCTTTTTGTTTTCTTTTGCAAAAAATTTAGTACAGTAAAGGCCTGGCTCCACCATAGACTCAGCCTGGAATATCTGGATTTGCACATTAGAAAAATTGGGCCAAGCTGGGCATATGGTTTTGTAATTTTCTCATTTATTTTTCTAAGAAAATATTCCAGGAGATAGCTTAAAAGAAAGACATTGTGGTCACAAAAAATTGGTGGTTATACAGAACATATTTACTTGTAATTATATTTCTCAATGTTGGATACATAATTTAGGAATTGTGTCCTAAGATAGTTGTTGACTAAGTTTATACCATGGACATCAATATTCCAAAACTTACAAGCTGTTTAATTAGCTTGTTGTTTTGATATGTTATTTGTGGTAAAAGGTAATGTAAAAAAATCTATGGTATGTGAGGGGTTTTTTGTTTGTTTATTTTATTTTGTTTTTTCTTTTCTTGTATGTCATTTGAATGAAATTTCATGTGCTGAGACAGTATTTCATCAGAAACCCAATGGAGAACTATTGATAATGATCTGAAGAGTTCTTAACTAAGCTTAGTTACTGAATTATTCGTTGGGATATTACTAATTTTTGTTAAAACTTGTTCTTTGTGCACTTAGTTATACGTATTTCTAAAAGAATATATATACATGTATATATTAAAAAAGTGTGTATATATATATATGTATATATCTTTTGGAACTAAACCCTCACATTCTTCACAGAAATCATTCCATGCAGGAACGTCGTTTCTACTTTACCAATAGTAATGTTAAGGGACAAGCAAAAATATACATGAAAAACCTCAACTCTTAGAACAGTATGCTGATATTTGAATTTCATTTTTTTTCAAGAAGTTACTGAACAACATATGTAACAATTACATACCTTTTTTTAAAAGATGAGTAAGGCTCTGAAATTATAACAATTTATTTCAAGGGCTGATTCAGTCTAGTGAAATTTCTTCTGCAATGACTGGCAGAGTTTTAGGTGAACAAAACTTCCATGATTTTGGTTTGCTGTTTTACTGCTGGTTTAAAACAATTTTTGTTTGTAATTACACTGTTAGAATGCATAGGAACCATTTCTGGCATTAACCATCTGCTTGCTTTTTCTAACCAGGTATTAAAGTGAAATTTAGAACACAGGAACCTGATGGTTTGATTTTTTTCTCTGCATCACCTGGCAATCAAGAGGAATATATTGCACTTCAGCTGAGGAGTGGGCGTCCTTACTTTCTTTTTGATCCACAGGTACAACGAAAGACCGGATCCTATAAAAATGGCTTATATTATTCCTTTCAGTGCTTCTTTACATACTTATCCTTTAAAAAGCTTATTTCTGATTTAATTGATACAAGTGAACTAGCTGTTCAGAACCACTAAATAACTGGACTTTTTGGGTAGACAAACACTGCAACACTAAAGCTTTACTGATTTTTTGTTATGTTTGCCACAATTCACAACTTGGTTTTTGCATTTTTATGGGTTTGGAATTTTTTGTCAGTACCACCAAACAGTACTACAGCTTAAAGTACCAAGGTTTCAAAGGTGAGCAGAAATAATTTTTGAATTACCAAATAAAGGCTATATATTTTTAGTCAATTATTTTTAAGCCTCCCATCTGGAGACTTTGTCTTTTACTTCTGAAATCAGTGTGTTGCTATTAATGTGAGGCAAGTTGTCTCTCACTTCTAGTAATAATGAGGGAAATAT
>VWYH01007508.1:0-12356 GCA_013399365.1 Pampusana beccarii
CTTTAGCAGGGGGTTTGGACTACGTGATGTCCAGAGGTCCCTTCCGACTCCAACCATTCTGTGATTCTGCATATCCAAAATGGGATAATTCACTGTCTGTGTTGAGGAATAGCCTCTGTACTTCATGTGATAAGAACATCCAAGGATACTGAGGGAGCTGGCGGAGGTGATCACTAAGCCACTTTCAATTATTTATCCGCAATCCTGGCTAACCGGGGAGGTCCCAGTTGACTGGAAGTTGGCAAATGTGACGCCCATCTACAAGAAAGGTCGGAAGGAGGATCCGGAAAATTACAGGCCTGTCAGTCTGACCTCGGTGCCAGGGAAGGTCATGGAACAGATCGTCTTGAGTGCCACCATGCAGCACATACAAGGCAAACAAGTGATGAGGCACAGTCAGCATGGGTTTATGAAAGGCAGGTCCTGCTTGACCAACCTGATCTCCTTCTATGACAAGGTGATGCGCTTAGTGGATGACGGAAAGGCTGCGGACATTGTGTACTTAGATTTCGGTAAAGCCTTTGAAACCGTTTCCCACAGCATTCTCCTGGAGAAGCTGGCAGCTCATGGCCTGGATGGGTGTACTCTTTGCTGGGTAAAGAACTGGTTGGATGGCTGGGCCCAAAGAGTTGTGGTGAACAGAGTCAAATCCAGTTGGCGTCCGGTCACGAGTGGTGTTCCCCAGGGCTCAGTATTGGGGCCAGTTCCATTTAATATCTTTATCAGTGATCCGGATGAGGGGATCGAGTGCACCCTCAGTAAGTTTGAGCACGACACCAAGTTGGGCGGGAGTGTTGATCTGCTCAAGGGTAGGAAGGCCATACAGAGGGATCTGGACCAGCTGGATCAACGGGCTGAGGTCAACTGTAAGAGGTTCAACAAGGCCAAGTGCCGGGTCCCTCACTTGGGTCACAACAACCCCATGCAACGCTACAGGCTTGAGGAAGAGTGGCTGGAAAGCTGCCTGGCGGAAAACGATCTGGAGGTGCTGATCAACAGCTGGCTGAATATGAGGCAGCAGTGTGCCCAGGTGGCCAAGAAGGCCAACAGCATCCTGGCTTGTATCAAGAATAGCGTGGCCAGTAGGACTAGGGGAGCGATTGTCCCCATGTGCTCCACGCTGGTGAGGCCCCACCTCGAATACTGTGTTCAGTTTTGGGCCCCTCACTATAGGAAAGACATTGAGGTGCTGGAGAGAGTTCAGAGGAGGGCGACAAGGCTGGTGAGGGGTCTGGAGCACAAGTCTTATGAGGAGCAGCTGAGGGAACTGGGGCTGTTCAGCCTGGAGAAAAGGAGGCTGAGGGGAAACCTTACTGCTCTCTACAACTACCTGAAAGGAGGTTGGAGCAGGTTGGAGCATGTAGCATGTGTTGGTCTCCTGAGTAGCAAGTGATAGGATGAGAGGAAATGGCCTCAAGTTGTGCCAGAGAAGGTTCAGATTGGACATTAGGAGACATTTCTTCACGGAAAGGGTTGAGAAGCAGTGGAACAGGCTGCCCAGGGAAGTGGTGGAGTCACCATCCCTGGAGGTGTTTAAAAGATGTATAGACGAGGCTCTTAGGGACATGGTTTAGTGCTAGAGTTAGGTTATGGTTGGACTCGATGTGCTTAAGGGTTTCTTCCAACCAAAATGATTCTGTGATTCTATGAAACTGTGGGCTTTTCTTTCTAATTAAAGACACGTTCACGGTACAGCGGATAAATGACTCAAGCATCAAGGAAGGTGATCTTGAAAATACGGAGAGAGTTAGACGAGAGAAAAAGTAAGTGATATAGTGGCATTCAGCCAGATATCTTCTGGTGACTCATCCAAATCCCACTGAAATCAGTGGTTTCTGTAGGTTTCTATATTTACCTTTTCAGAGGGTGAAATATTTTTAACCTAGGAAAAATGACTTTATAGATTACAGAAGCCAGCCCTCTGCTGTAGATGGCCCCAGTTTCATAAAATGTAGGTAGTAGCTACCTCCTGAAATCGGTTAAACTTCTTGTCATCACTATTCCTATTGTAAAACTATTCCTATTGAGGAATTTTCTCTGGAAAATTATTCCAATGGTATTGAAGAAAGCAACCCGCCCCCTCCCTGCACCTATTTTTTAACGGGAAGAGCTATTTTTATTAAACACAAAAGCAACCAATGTGTCTAGATATGAAGTAGTTTGGATCCTCCATTTTTGTAATTGATCCAAACTAAAATCTTAAACTGAAACTTTCACAGTCTCAAAAGTTCAATTTGGATGCAAGTTGATCGCCTCTGTTATTCAAATATAGGACTGATATTTAGTGGTAATTTGGTTTAGAAAAGTTAGATGTTTGTTTAACCTGTCATTACACTTTGTGTAGACGTATGAGTTATTTGAAGTGTCAAATATACACAGTGCCTATCCAAAAAGTCTTTGATTATTTTTTTTTTCTTTTTTTCTGTTTTGTTTCTTTTCATGTGTAATGTGGCTGACACATAGGACATCAGGGACTTTCCAGGCTACTTGCATAAACTGCTGATAAGGTTTGAAATAACATTTTGTAATTGGTAACTCTAACAACAAGCGTCTTCTCTGGATAAGACACAGAAGGGAACCCTCTAACATGCTAACCGGTGGGTTACACATTTCTTTTGGCCAAAGAAACCTCCATGTGTATACATGATGTGTACCATAGCTCTTTCAGTTTAGGATTAAAATTAATCTCTTCCAGCTGTTTCATTGGGAGTTGAACTGGAGGGTTGTACTAGGTCTGGCTGGGATGGAGTTAACTTTCTTCATAGCAGCCCATATGGTGCTGTGTTTTGCATTTGTGGCTAAAGCAGTGTTGGTAACACACCGCTGTTTTGGCTATTGCTGAACAGTGCTCCCACACTGTCAAGGCTTTCACTCTTTTCCCCCTTGCCCCCAGCAAGTAGGCCGGAGGTGGGCAAGAGGTTGGTAGGGGACATAGCCAAGACAGTGGACCCCAACTCACCAATATGATGTTGCACCCAGCAATAAAAGCTCAGAGGAAAGAGGAGGATGGGGAGACATTTGTGATTGTGGCATTTGTCTTCCCAAGCAACCGTTCAGCGTAATGAGGGCCTGCTTTCTAGGAAGTGGCTGGACATCTGCCTGCCAATGAGAAGTAGTGAATGAATTATTCTTTTTTATTTGCTTGCGTGAACAGCTTTTGCTTTCCTTATTCTACTGTCATTATCTCGATCCACGAGTCATCTGACCTTCTTTCTATTTTCTCCCCATCCCGCAGGAGAAAGGGAGTGAACGAGAGGCAGGGTGGGTGTTTGGCTGCTGGCCAGGGTCAACCCACCACAGGGGTTCAGTGCTGAAAGTATGGACTACTATAGCTTGGGGTAAGGAGCTAAGGATTTTGTAGGAGGGGACCAGTGCGAATGTTCACTGTCTGCTTTATACCAGTTGTGGATCTGGACCACAGCGCATTTCATTAAGGTATTTCCTAGTTGTACAGTTTGGAAATGACGTGACTTTAGAGTGGCTGCTTTAGCAGATCATTAATAATTGGTGAAAAGGCTGCCTCTGTACAATTCGCTGCAACAAAGAGCCAAGGTTCAGTTGTGAACTGAACCTGGTCTGTTGTAAAGGAAAAGGGCCGTTTCCCTCTCTCCCTGCTTTCATTCTCTCCTCACCACCCACATCACCCCTTCCCCATCTGTCCTGGTTTTGTTAAAAACCAGAGCAGTTTCTCTTTTAGTGAATTTTCCTTTCAGCTAAGTTCTTCTAAGTAACGGCACTTTTCTGAATTTGGCTGCACGTTTTTCAGACACTGTTTGCTCCGGAGCTAATAACGGTAGCAATGGTATGCAGAAGAGGCCCAGGTTTAGGCTTATTGCTATGGCAGCCAAGGTTACTGATAAATTTTGCACGTCCCGTAAGTGAGAGGGGCGTATTTGCAAGGAGGGGCAGACAGAACAGGTGACTAAAATTGACCAACTAAGTATTCCATCCCATCCACGTCATACACCCTATAAAATGGGAGATCACGAGGGTCTCGCTCTCTTCGACCGTGGCCGGCATCTGAAGAGGACCCTGTCTGTCGTGCCTGGGATCCGAGGCCTAGTTCCAGACCCTGCATCCCTAAATCCAGTTCCGGTTTACTGCGGAGTCCAGCCCAGGACTTCCGGGTGCCTGCCCTGCAGCCACTGAAGGAACGCCGGCTCCGCCATGGGCAACGCTGCGCTACCTCGGGAAATTCAAGATTGGCTTTGTATATTTAGTGTTATTTTCTCTATTTATTAGCGGCATTAGTAAAGCATTTTTAACTTTTCCAACTTGCGAGTCTCTTTCCCTTTCCTCCTATTACCTTTCCTTAGTGGGGAGGGCGGGGGGTTAACAGAGAGCATCTGCCACGGTTTATTGTCACCCTGCAGTAAACGGTGACGCCATCCCATATGATTTCCCTGTAAGACTGGGATCTGACTCTGGGGGATCTTCATTGTGCAGTGGCAGGGCTGGGCAGCATGAATTGGGGGCCTGACATGCAGATTACTCTGCTGGGGCCTCCTCTCCCACTTGATTGTTATTCTAACATGCCCTAATCAAACTCTCTCTCTCTGCCATTGCTTACATTAGAGATGAAAAATGAACCAGCCTGAGGTTCATATATCATATGGGGATTCTGTTGTCCCTCCTTCTGCAGGTGGCAAGTGTGAGAACTGCTGCCAACTTCAGTGCCTCCGTGAAGCCCACACTTGCTGGGCCTCCGTATTGCAAAACTCGAGCTTCGTATGTGCTCCTAGGCACAAAAACAGTACGAACCCAGAAGCTGTGGTAGGAAGGCAATTTTGTTACCACTTGTTCCTTAAATTATTAAAAGGATACCCTCTTTCTGTTGTGTATATATTTCTGAGACAAAACGGCTCTGGAGTAGGCTGTGAGGGATGATGTGGATGAGAGAAAGGGACATCTTATGTGTCTTGACCTTGCCGTGAATGAGCTGGTGCTCTCTGTCAGTTGTGCTGTGAGGCACAGAGCATATTTGTGACTGCTACTTGCACAGAAAGTATGTGGCATAGCAGGGCCCTGAAGCTCAACTTCCTGATCCTGGCAAAATCATGGAGAAGATTGTTCTGGGACTTATTGAAAAGCATCTGAACGACAACGCAGTCATTGGTCCCAGTCAGCACGGGTTCATGAGGGGAAAGTCTTGCCTGATCAACTTAATTTTGTTCTATGACAAGGTTACCCACCTAGTTGACCAAAGGAAGCCTGTCGACGTGGTGATCTCTTTGGATTTCAGTAAAGCCTTTGATACTGTCTCTCACAGTATCCTCCTGGACAAGATGGCCAGCATACACCCGGGTAAACACACAATGCAGTGGGTGAGCAATTGGCTGATGGGCCGGGCTCAAAGGGTTCTAGTAAATGGGGTTATGTTGGGCTGGCGACCAGTCACTAGCGAGGTTCCACAGGGATCCATCTTAGGACCAGCACTCTTCAACGTCTTTATAAATGACTTAGACTCAGGACTTGAGGGATTGCTTAGTAAGTTTGCTGATGACACAAAATTGGGGGGGAGCCATCGACACTCTCAAGGGCAGAGAGGCCCTGCAGAGGGATCTGGACAAATTGGAGAACTGGGCAACCACCAACCGCATGAAGTTCAATAAGGGGCAAGTGCCGGATTTTGCACCCGGGACATGGCAACCCTGGCTGTACATACAGACTGGGGGACGAGATGCTGGAAAGCAGCTCCGCGGAGAAGGATCTGGGGGTTCTGGTCGACAGCAAGTTGAACATGAGCCAACAGTGTGCCCTGGCAGCCAGGAGGACCAACCGTGTCCTGGGGTGCATCAAGCACAGCATTGCCAGCCGCTCGAGGGAGGTGATTGTCCTGCTCTATTCTGCCCTGGTGCGGCCTCACCTGGAGTACTGTGTGCAGTTCTGGGCGCCACAGTATAGAAAAGGTATAAAGCTACTGGAGAGTGTCCAGAAGAGGGCTACAAAGTTGGTGAAGGGTTTGGAGTGGAAGCCGTTATGAGGAGCAGCTAAAGTCACTTGGTTTGTTCAACCTGGTGAAGAGGAGACTAAGAGGAGACCTCATCGCAGTCTACAGCTTCCTCACAAGGGGAAGAGGAAGGGTAGGCGCCGAACTCTTCTCTTTAGTGACCAATGACAGAACCCAAGGGAATGGCAGGAAGATGTGCCAGGGGAGATTTAGGCTAGATATTAGGAAAAGGTTCTTCCCCCAGAGGGTGGTGGAGCACTGGAACAGGCTCCCCAGGGAGGTAGTGATGGCCCCAAGCCTGGCAGTGTTCAAGAAGAGACTGGACAATGCCCTCAGACACATGGTGTGAACTGCGGGATTGTCATATGCAAGGGACAGGAGTTGGACTCGATGATCCTTGTGGGTCCCTTCGAACTCAGGACATTCTATGATTCTATGCTCACCCTAATTCTTGAAGTTCTTTTTAAGAAGATGCCCTCCCTCCGGTCTGCCCTGCTTCCTCGCTGGAGGCAGTAGGACAAGCCCTGGTTGGCGAGGCCCATGCCCTGCTGGCCTGGGGATTCCCTCTCTGTGACCCCCAGGGAGCTGTTGGCCCTCGCAGTGCCCTAAATCTACTGATCGGCCTCATCCAGACTTGATTTTGCTGTAGCACACTGTATTGGGTTTATGTGACAAGGTTGGGAGAGGGGGGTGATGCAGGGGTGGCCTACGTGCTCTACACTGCAGCTGGAGATAATGGTCCTACCTGGAGTCTCTGGCAGAAAGCATCAGGGGAGACTCAAGGTTGACCCTTAGGTTTTTGAAGTCGAGGATACAGAGGATCCGAGGCCACCTATGCTCCAACTGAAAAAGAAATACCAGCAGCATATGAAAGGGTCCGAACTGCTTCAGAAATGATTGGTGCTGAAGCACAGCTTCTCCTGGCACCTCGATTGTCGGTGCTGGGCTGGATGTTCAAAGGGAAGATCCCCTCTACGCATCATACAACCGATGCTATGTGAAGTAGGTGGATCGCATTGATCACACAACGGGCTTGAATAGGGAGTCCCAATTGCCCAGAGATCTTAGAAGTGATTACAGACTGGCCAGAAGGTAAAGACTTTGGAATGTCGCCAGATGAAGAGGAAGTGACGTGTGCTGAAGAAGCCCCACCATATAATAAACTACCAGAGGATGAAAAGCAGTATGCCGTGTTCACAGATGGATCCTGCCGTCTTGTAGGAAAGCATCGGAAGTAGAAAGTTGCTGTGTGGAGTCGTCCATGACGAGTCACAGAAGCCACTGAGGGACAAGGTGAATCAAGTCAATTTGCAGAGGTGAAAGCCATCCAGCTGGCTTTAGACATTGCTGAATGAGAAAAGTGGCCAGTATTTTATCTCTATACTGACTCATGGATGGTGGCAGATTCTTTGCGGGGGTGGTTACAGCAGCAGAAGTGGAGCCAACTGGCAGCGCAGAGGTAAACCCATCTGGGCTGCCGCATTGTGGCAAGATATCGCTGCCCGGCGAGAGAGCCTGCCCGTAGAAGTGCGCCATGTAGATGTTCATGCGCCTAGAAGTCAAGCCACTGAAGAAAATCAAAACGACCAGCAAGCGGATCGGGCTGCTAAGATTAAAGTGGCTGAGGTGGATTTGGACTGGCAATATAAAGGTGAACTATTTCTAGCTCCGTGGGCCCATGATGCTTCAGGTCATCAGGGAAGAGATGCAACATATAGATGGGCTCGTGATCGAGGGGTGGACTTAACTATGGACACTATTGCACAGGTTACGTGCGATTGTGAAACACGCGCCACAATCAAACAAGCCAAACGGTTAAAGCCTGTATGGTATGGGGGGGGGGNCAGATTGATTACATTACACTTCCAC
Source organism: Pampusana beccarii (assembly GCA_013399365.1). Classification (NCBI taxonomy): domain Eukaryota; kingdom Metazoa; phylum Chordata; class Aves; order Columbiformes; family Columbidae; genus Pampusana; species Pampusana beccarii. The sequence goes on from VWYH01007508.1 coordinate 7,820, forward strand.
AAACCAGCCAAGGTAAGCCCTGTGTACTTAGAACGGTGGAAACAACCACCGGATGCCTGGAAACATATGCCGTGCCCCATGCTACTGCCCGGAATACTATCCTGGGCCTTGAAAAGCAAGTCCTTTGGCGACATGGCATGCCAGAAAGAATAGACAATGGGACTCATTTCAAAAAGTCTTATAGACACTTGGGCCAAAGAGCATGGTATTGAGTGGGTATATCACATCCCCTATCACGCACCAGCCTCTGGGAAAATTGAACGGTACAATCGGCTGTTAAAAACTACACTAAGGGCAATGGGTGGCAGAACCTTCAAAAACTGGGATTCGCATTTAGCAAAAGCCACTTGGTTGGTCGACCCTAGAGGTTCCACCAATTGAGCTGGGCCTGCCCAATCAGAACTTCTACGTACTGTAGAAGGAGGTAAAGTCCCTGTAGTGCACATGAAAAATATGTCAGGGAAGGCAGTCTGGGTTACTCCTGTCTCAGGCAAAGGCAACCCCATTCGTGGGATTGTTTTTGCCCGAGGACCTGGAAGCACTTGGTGGGTAATGCTGAAGGAAGGTGAAGTCCAATGTGTAACTCAGGGGGATTTGATTCTGGGTGAGAATACTCAATATTGAACTGCATGATGTTAATTGCTACATAATACTATATGCCATACTAACGGTGTTCAATAAGTGTTTTTCAGATTAACGTGGTGGTGATGAAAGCAGAGCTGGCTTCAACAAGTGGCGCCTGGCAACTTCCACGAAGTTGACATCTTTAACCCACAAACCATGGGCACGAGCTGCACCAGGTACATCATCTTTCCTGCTCTGGGAGACCGTTGTGATAAATGAAGCTCAAGGTCATGAACTAAATGAACTTAATGAACATTTTGAAAGGATGGCCCATGGACTAAGGGAATGATGAATGATATGTGTGTGTATATATGTGTGTGTGTGTGTATATATATATATATAGTAGTAATTAATTAGAGTGTATTGGTAAGGCCTAAGCATGGTATAAAATAAGGGGTGGAATGTGCTGGTTTGACTGAAAGCAAGTTAATTTTCTTCATGCAGTTAGAAACCTTTCTTTTTCGTAGCTAGCATGGTTGTTGATTGGATTTAGTTTGAGAACAAGAAGATAACACCCTGGGACAGAGATAAAGTTTTTTAGTTGTTGTCTGGGAACCAAGGACTATTCTGAGCTCTCTGCCCACAGGCGTGAGGCAGCTAGGAAGCAGGGCACAGATGGGGCAGACCTTGACTGACATCCAGACTGATCAATTAGAATATTCCATGCCATTAGCATCATGCTTCATATTTAAGGAGAGTCAGATTTTCTGGCTAGGAGGGAGACAGGGACCCATTTCAGTTCCTGCTCCCTTTCGGTGGAATTCTGTTTGGGAGTTCTTTTAGTTTGGCCTTTTGCCATCCTGCCCTTTTGCAGTGGGCCTCTGGGCCTTTCTCTCTCTTCTCTCTCCGGGATCGTCTGTTCGGGACCAGGGTGATCTCTTCCCGGGACTGGCTGCTCGGTACGGACGGAGTTCGTGAGGAATTGCACTGAGTATCTTTTATGTTATATTATTTTTTCCATTATATATATATATATATTAGTAGTGGTAGTGGTAATTAGTATTGTTTTCTTATTTTATTAAACTGTGTTTATCTCAATCCATGAGTTTCTCCCTTCCCTTTTGATTCTTTCCCCTGTTTGGGGGTGGTGTTGTGGGGAGTGAGCGAGCGGCTATTGTGGTTGTGATTGCTAGCTCGGGTTAAACCGCAACACACCCCCATCTACAAGAAGGTCTTATAGTAGGATCCAGGAAATTATAGGCCCGTCAGTCTTACTTCAGTCCCTGGGAAAGTTATGGAACGAATCCTCCTGGGGGCTATCACAGGTCGAATGAAGCACCTGACTGGAAAAAGCCAGCATGAATTCACCAAGGGCAAATCGTGCTTGACAAACCTGATCGCCTTCTACGATAAAGTAACCTGTTTGGTTGATGTTGGGCGAGCGGTGGACGTTGTCTACCTGAATTTCTCCAGGGCTTTCAATACAGTTTCCCACAGCCTCCTCCTAGGGAAACCGATGCGTTACGGTCTAGACAAGTGGTCTGTGCGGTGGGTGGGGAACTGGCTGACAGGCTGCACCCAGAGGGTGGCGGTAAATGCCTTCTCTTCAAACTGGCAACCTGTCGCAAGTGGGGTCCCCCAGGATGACCTGGATAGGCTGGAAGAGTGGGCTAACAAGAACCTTATGAAGTTCAACAAGGACAAGTGCAAGGTCTTGCACCTGGAAAAACATAATCTATGAGTGCGGCACAAGCTGGGATCTACCCGGCTGGGGAGCAGCTCTGTGGAAAGGGACCCGGGGGTCCTGGTGGACAACAAGCTCAATATGAGTGATCAGTGTGCTGCTGTGGCAAAGCAAGCCAACAGGATGCTGGGTCACAACAACAAGGGCATCACCAGCAGAGATAAACAAGTCATTATCCTACTCAGTGCTTGTCAGGCCACGCTTGGGGTACTGTGTTCAGTTTTGGTCCCCACTATGCAAAAAAGATGTGGACAGAGAAGGGCCACAAAGATGATCAAAGTACCGGGAAGCCTGCCATACAAGGAAAGGCTGAGAGAACTGGGTTTGTTCAGCCTTGAGAAAAGAAGGCTATGGAGAGACCTTTTCACCATGTTCCAGTATTTAAAGGGTGGCTACAAAGAAGATGGAGACTCTCTTTTTACAAGGAGTCACATGGAAAAGACGAGGGGTAATGGGTACAAGTTACTCCTGGGGAGATTCCGACTGGAGACAAGAGGAAAATTTTTCACAATGAGAACAATCAGCCATTGGAATAATCTCCCCAGGGAAGTGGTGGACTCCCCAACATTGGACACTTTTAAGGTTCAGCTGGACAGGGTTCTGGGCCATCTTGTCTAGGCTGTGCTTTTGCCAAGACCAGACGTTCCTTGAGGTCCCTTCCAACCCCGGTATTCTATGATACCACTTTATTCATTCTGTCTACAGCCACATTCTGTCTACACAGTCACACATTCAAAATATATTCTCTATAGAGGAACTACATTAGAGTAGTCTAATGCAGAAACAGGAAATACACAGAAAGTATGGTTTCCTCACTCCCGAGAGGCATTTTGGATTCTTTATCTTTTTGGAAGGTCAAAATCAAGTTTAAAACGGGAAAGATCTTCTAGCTTTAATTATGAAGTCTCTGCTGTAACTATTCTAAAGTATGTCCTAGAAGTTCTTTCTCAAAATAATTTTCTTAATATTAAAAATGTATCAGTGATCAAGCTGGTCTGAATTAAAGCTAGGTTTTCTGTCTCACAGAAACCTAATTAAACATCCTCTGGTTAAGAAAACCACCCATAGTTGTGGTGGGAAACCATTTTCCCGTTTGTGTTCATTACTGCAGAACAAATAAGGTAAGAGATCTTCCTGCACCATCTTGGGAAATTGCAACGCAGATGTCAGACAATGTGGAGAGTGACAAATTCTCAAGTTGTCACATAGTACTCAGGAATGCAGACAATTTATTTTTAAGGACAGAATTGCAGCATTCAGCCAGGTGCACATAAGTAATCACATCCAGTATTCTCAGAAGGATGTATATATAACAGCTACATACACCTCCATGCACCTTGTTTCCAGGCACCTGATCCCTACCGCAGAATTCAAGCCCACGAATTAGAGGGGTTAACAAAAGTCAGTATGCAGAGTTTGAGCTGGTCAGGAATACAAACTGAGAATAGGGATGCTTCTTCAAGACCAACACTTGACTCGTGACTCTCCTATTCAGTTTTCACAGCCTTGAACTTGCTCCTGATGGAGATAATTTATTTTAAACAGTTGTCTTCTCCTCTTAAAATGTAAGTGTGACCAGTACCCCCTGCTCCTGACCCCTGGTAATATGGTTAGCATAACTAATGCCATTTTATAAGGCAAACGGCCATTCTCTGGTGACTGAGCTGGTCACATATCAGTCCCCTTTCCCCTCCTCATCAGGCCTTGAAGGTCCTGCACACCAGGCAGGCTTCTTCTCCCCCTCCCTATCAGCCTTAAGGTTCCTGGGTGCCAGGCCAACTTCTTCCCTCCTTACCGGTCTTGAAGGTCCCAGGCACCCGGCCAACCAGGTGGTGTTGATGACCCCGTCACAGAACAGGGAAGCGTAACAGCACACAGAACACTGTCTATAAAATCAAGCAGGTACAGGTCCTCAGTGGGACTTGGACTGGAACCGCTGCTGGATGGCAAAACCTGTAATGTCAAGTGTGACTGCTATGAGGCTCTACTTGGGGCTGCTATGAGGAAAGTTAACTCCAACCCAGCCAGACCCAATACACATTCCTTGGATGTTAGAATCTCCCAAAACCGCAGATCCTCATGATACCGTAAATTGGCCAATTAAAAAAACGTCTAAAACCAAAATTTGCGGTTTTAAAAGCAAGCATCCTTTATTGGCGTGCCACCAACCCCAGGGGATCCATCTTCCTAGTGGGGGGTGGGGGGTGTGGAAGAAGCTCCAGGCACAGG
>VWYH01007510.1:0-104488 GCA_013399365.1 Pampusana beccarii
CATTATGCTACATTACAGCTTCAAGGAATATTTTCTCATAAGTGTATTAATTTGACAAGTTCTAACTTTCCAACTTAAACATTTTCAATACTGTTTTTCATAAAAGAAAAACAAAGAACACCCTACAAACAAAATCCAAACATAAAAAAACCCCACACCACCAACAAAAATAACCAAAAAACAAGCTTCCTAAAATTTACGTATTTCCTATGGTTAAGTATTTGGAAAACTGCTGAACATCTATTGCAATGCCCTAGATTTTGAAGAGCCATATTACCGGAGCAATAATAGATACTTAAATGCGATATGTTTAATATTTTAATTCTGCTATGAGGACATAAAATTTAAGTGCTTGGTTCACTATCAAAATACAGCACTGTGAGTACAAGGTTATTGGAAGAAGACAAGAATAGGAGAATTGAGGGGCTCTGGGATTTCTTTGACAATACAGAGTAGTTTGTAGAGACCACAAATTGCTGTGGGGAGCACGTGCACACACGTATTTCGATTAGTTTGACTGCACTATTGAATTGCCAGCAAATCTTAGAAACCAGAACGATTTTTAGTTACCAGAGCAATGTCTGTGAAGGACAGGATTCATCATGACATAAGACACACTAAAGATGGATATGGATCATGCCCAGAAATATGCCCAGACAGCTGTCTACTGGAGCATAATTTTCTCTTCAGGTTGTTTTTTAATACTTTTTTGACACACTTAGGAACCCTGAGACTTTCTGACTATAGAATCTGTAGGTGAAATGCTGACATAATGATGAAATAATGAAATTTGTGATACAGCACCAGTATCTTCAAGGGCTAAAGATACAATTTCTAAATAAACAATTCCAGTGGCTTTTCAGGATATTGCCCCTGCCCCTGGATGTTTCTAGTCATGTGAGAGTACAGTTTACTCTCCAACACTCTACTGGTTTTTGGCTGTGATAGAGTTAATTTTCTTCATAGTAGCTGTTATGGGGCTATGTTTTGGATTTGTGCTGGAAAGTGTTGATAACACAGGGATGTTTTTGTTATTGCTGAGCAGTGCTTACCCTGAGTCAAGGACTTTTCTGCTTCTCACATCACACCACCAGTGAGTAGGCTGGGGATGCACAAGAAGTTGGGAGGGGACACTGCCAGGACAGCTGATCCCAGCTGTCCAGAGAGATATTCCATGCCATGTGACATCATACTCAGCAATAAAGTTAGGGGGAAGGTTGGCCAGGGGCCCACTGCTCAGGAACTGACTGGACATTGGTTGGTTGGTGGTAAGCAATTGTTTTAATTTGTGTCACTTGTCTTTCTTGGGTTTTATTTATCTCCCTTTGTTATTTTCCTTTTCACTACAATTTATTATTATAATTGTTATACTTAATTTCAATTATTAAACTGTTCTTATCTCAACCCATGAGTTTTCTCACTTTTCCAATTCTCTTCCTGCCATCCTGCTAGAAGAGGAGTGAGTGGTTGCATGGTGCTTAGTTGTGAGCTGGGGTTAACTATGGTTTACAAACATTTTGCACCAGTAAAACTATACCACAGTAAGTGTGAAAGCAGCACATAACCATTAAACCACCTTCATTTAGGAAGATGCATACTAGCTTTACTAATAACCCTAATTTGTGAACTTGTTTTCCCTAGGAAGCAAACAAGCAAGTTACATTTTACATTACCTTTTTAGTTACTAAGATGTTCTTACTTGCTAGTTCCACTTGAATGAAACAAGGGATATTTTAAATATCTACTAGCATCTTGAGTATTAATTTAATATAGTGATTTTCTTTTACATTGTGGGTTAAGGAGAACATTTAGATTTGACTCTCAGGCTAGACAGGGAAATACAGTTAGGGATGTCCCTAATAATATAAAATATCACTATCTGCCACATGAAGAAGTGTTTTTTCACTTAGTATACTCTGCATACTACTCAGTATAGCAAGATCTATATTTTACTTAGTTTCATGTTCACAAAAAAAAGTTAATTGTAATTCAGCTATTTTAATTTTTTTCAAATATAGTGCTAGTAATACCATAAATCTGCACAACCTCAATACTAAAATTATTTGAGAATTCTGCTCTTATTTCTCATATGCTATAGTGACTCGTTATCTGACAAGATTATGCATCACTGCTACAGACTTCTACAGAAACATTATTGGTGAAGAAAAGTAAAGCCCCCAGGTAACCTCATTCTGTCCTTTTTCTGGTATGTGTATCACTGATAATAATCCATATCAATTCAGAAAAAGATTAAGAATGTTGCAAATTTTCTCCTAAAAATGCAGTTCTTTACCCTTCACATCTTTCAGTGCTTAAGATGACCACTAATTAAAAGAACATGAAAGCTGTAACAGCTGCAATGTATAGGTACTACAGAGTATGTACATAGGTGATATGCTCTACTAAGCTGAGAACAACTGTCAGAGGGGGCCTTCCAGTTTTAGAAGCAGAGATTAAAATTACTTCCCTTCAATTTTGCTGTATTTCTTGCAGTCATTTGCATTTTAATGAAGTAGTACTGTTAGGTCCTTATTTTTAAAAATTTAAATAGTTACATGGATACTAGTGCAAAATGCCTCCTTGTAGCAAAGTGTTGCTGATGAGACCAATTCAGTTAAAACAGAAACCCGCCATTTTTGCACAGCATGAGTCATATCCAGCTGAAGGAAATGAGCTCTAAATCATCTATCCCAGTGTTCATGATCTCCTTCTACTGGTTAGGAAAAGGTCATATTTAAGTACTCTGGAAATTGTTTTGTAGATGAGAAGCTTTAGGAAAATGGTTACTTTTAATTTTCTTATCTATTTTTTCCTGTGTCGGACAAGCTAGCAGGACCTTCTGCTGTATATTCATATTAAACATGAATGAGCAATACTGTAGTACAGGATAGGTGTACTTTCTTGTGCCCCACATCACTATAGTAGTGTATTTTTATCTTACACAGTTACCCTTGAAGAGTACCAAAAAGCTATAGCTAGTGCTGAACACAGCAACACTTCTTCCGAATAGCAGAAATCACTATCAAATATCAGCAGTTCTTGGCACTGTTCCCTGCAGTGCCTGCCTGATTAGTTACTGATGCAGTTCAAAGTGCTAGTTATGATTTTAAAAGCCCAAAACGGCTCAGGATCCACTTATCTGAAAGATTGCCTTTACACTCATGCCTCAGAACAGATTGGCTGGCCTGTTTCTGCAATCCAAGAAGAACTGATGGCACTCCTAGATCTTAGATGAGGTTCCTTCTTAGATATGCATTTATTATTCAAATGCAGAGGTTAATGGCAATATGAAACAATGCTATTCTCCTGTTCTTCAACAGGCTGTCTACCTACAAGCACTTGATCTGTAGTCTGCTGCACGTGTCATGCATCTCCCTTCAAGTCAGCTTCCCCTCGCTGCCCACCCTCCCCAGCCAGTCTCTCCCATCCAAGAAGGCTAAAATGCACCCCACAGATCCAGACATGTACAAGCTTCTGCCTCCAGGAAGACCTATGTGAGCTTGAGTGACTGTGATCTCTGAAGAGGCAGAGTTTTTATAGTATTTCACCTTGTGATAGTGCTTTCACGTTCATGTTGCCAATGCTGAAGTCTGAGGACTCAGACATATGCCAGACTTCCACTGCAAACAGACTCAAATTCAAACTTACTATGCAGACATCTGGGGAAAGTCAGGGACATGTCTGTTGTATGAGCTACCCGATAATTCATATCAGGAAAAGGTGCTGATACAATTGTCATGCATTAACTGATCAAAGAAATAATGAACTCCTGGCACAGAGAATTGCCCCTTTTTCATTATTATATTTTTCTGCCTCAGTGTGCCAATCCAGAAGACTAAGACTTGATATCTTCTGTGAGAATGCCCAGATAGGAAATTATTCATGCAAAGCAAAAAAAAAAAAAAAAAAAGGCAACAAAACCAAAATAAGTTAATGTTGTTATATACGTGGTCTCATGAGTTAAACAAGAGACATCCTTCTAACACCACTTAAAAAGACAAAACAGGCAAACAAGAAAACTCAAATGTTTTGTTTCTCTTGTAAATAATTTCTATTCTCTGCCTATGGTTATAAGTGCGTGAAAGTCAGCAATACCTGGGCAGAAATAAAAGCCTGGCCTTTCTAAAAACCTGCCTTCTGCAGTACCCCATAAATGTCAGGCATTATTGAACTACAAATACGTTGATTCACAGTAATTTTGGTAAATAGCCATATATACCTACATTTTTCAAAAAATGAAGTGCCACTGAGGATACAAAAGGTCTTTTAAGGCTACTTAATATCTGTGATTCAAAATGCTTATGAAATGGATTAACTACTGCCTTGCTCAGACTATACTGAATGGTTACTACAGGTTTGATGACTCCTCTCATGAGAAGCTCTTAGCAATTAGTTTTCTTTTGCCAAGAAATATGAATTATGAACAGACTCACCTGACTACATTTAAAAAAAAAAAAAAAAAAAGAATTCAAGACTACAATGCAATTACCTGTCATGTTGCAGTAAACTTTCAAAGGTCCCAGCGCCCCACTGCCATCTGGATCTATTGAGTAGTAATTTGAAGTTTTGCCCAAGTGTTTGTATGCTTCACAAGAGAGTTCATGAATAGCTGGAATGAAATAAAACACAGAATAAGGATCTTCAAATCCTGGAGCAAAAAGTCCATAATGGCAATAAATTGACTTTATTTATATAACAAGAACTATATGTTTGATGTTAAAGTAATATCACTGACATTCACAGAAAACACAGCATCTTTCCAAATGAAACAGAAGTGATGAAAAGCTTGAGGCATACAATTTCATTTTTTTTGTGTGTGAGAGGAAGCCAGAATAGGAAAAGAATTCCAGCAGCTTGGCAGGGGCAGTGGGGAGGAACAATCAAACATTTTCAAAAGCATCTTTAAGCTGTTTTTGAAAATACTTTGGTTGATAACTTTGTTTATACACTGGTTTAAGTTTTACATCATAAATGGAGACACTTCTATTGATCTGAGACACCTTTCCCTTTAGTTTTCTTTCAAGAGATACACCAAAAAAGCTTATGAGTTCTCTTTCTGTAAATTTGAGATTTTTTTAGGTTTTATTACAACTCAGAATAACATTGAGTTTACTGCTTTCAATTTCAAGTCCTAAAACTTCCTGTCAAATTGTGTTATGACTAATAGCTCAGATGTAATAATAAGCATTGTAGACAGAAGCTTTTCTAGTAACTCCCATATTTTCTTTGAGATGTATGACTGTTACAAAATTATGTGTACTATACATGAATAAATTATTTTATGCATACAAAAGTAACACTGGTAATTTATAGAAATTGGTATGTGTATATATATATAATTAGTAAATTACATAAATATTTTTCTACGTAATTTCTTAAAAAAGGAATGTGTAATACTTCTTCGTTTTCCAAGGACCAGATGGTACAGCTTTTTTGTTTTGAATCAATCAATAAGCTGCTAAAAGAAATGAAATGTTTGTTTAACCAGACCTCATATCCACTCTAAAAATTAATCTAATTCGTTGGCAATTCTTCTAAGTGATCTCCTTGCTAAGACTGGCTTTATTTCAAATGTCCATTAAGATGAGCTGCTTCGCTGGGCTCTGATAGTGAGTGGGCTCTGATTACACACATACATTTAAAGGCCTCTAATGAATTATCTAAGACGTAGGAAGGAACGCAGAGCTAAAAAAAAAAAAAAAAAAAATCTTCAATTTTGATGTAGAACAAACGCAAAGTGAAAGACTGTTAGTTATTAATATTTATAGAAAGGATCTCCTTGTCAATACTACAAGAGAAAGAATTTCCTGAATTTCCTGGAAAGTTTTACGTATTCATTACAGGGCCTAAAGTCAATCTTACACAAGAAGTAGACACTTCAGTTAAATAGTGAAAGATTCCAAACCATTTTTTCTTTTTCCCCAAACTAAACTCAACAGATTCTTTCATGAACAAGAAGACTGTTTGTTTTCAGATGCTTCATCCAGATTTTGTAAGGAATTAATAACCAATTTTCTTTAGAAATATTTCACTAACTCTCTACACACTACCTAAATGTAATCACAAAATACCAACTCTGTTCACGCATAATTGTTGTGATGTCAAGTTGCAAATTTTAATAGATGCATTCCAAGCTGCATTCCAGGCCAAGAAGATGACAAATAGCGCTTATGATCTCCCAGAAGTTTGTGGGGGTTTTGTTTGTTTGTTTGGGGGTTTTGTTTGGTTTGGTTTTTTCTATAACCCTTTCAGAAAACCAAGGGAGTTTTGTCTTTGTAGTATCCATATCTTTATGTAGGGTACAGAGATACTACTACAATTCAGAAAAAGTATTAGAGCATGTTATATGGAAGATGAAACCAAGTTACATTGTTTAATCACTTATTTATCACTACTGAATATTTTTACAGAAAGTTAAAATGTTCAGATGCAACATCCTTCCTTCTGTTCTTCCAGAATGAGACAAATCCAAAGTGGTACCTAGTTACTAGTTAGTATTACAGCACAGAACAGGCTGGTTTTGTATAAGTCACTATTTGTTAATCTTCAGTATTATGTTGAACACCAAGCATGAAGCTTGTTCTTCAAATTAAGAAAAAAGAGTGGGATATTCTAAATAAATTCCATCTGTGGAAAGTGTTTTAATGAGTGTGTGATAGGTTTTTGGCAGCCTTTGTCCATATGTAAATGCATAAAGACCTTAAAAATTAGAATAAACAAAAAATGAAAGTGTAGGTCCTAGTGCCAGGAGCAGTAACATACAAATCCCATAACAGGAGTATAGGAACAAAATAAAGGGATAAGTGAAGTTGGTATACTGACAAAATAGCCAGTAATTAAGATGCAATAGGAAAAAGCAAACATGTTCTGGTGTACGAAGACAGTTAATGACAGAAAGAGACCTTTCTGTTGACTTTAGATGGCAAAGGGTAGCCACTAACATGAACAGCAGAGCAAAAGTACCAAGTACCAGGCAGAGGAGGCAACTGTAAAGGGGAGGAGTAAAAAGTATGTATGGAAAGAATAAAAAACAGGAAGAAAAGAGAACCAAAATGAAGCTATAGTATTTTTAAATTTTAATCACCTGAATAATATAGATAAAACCAAGTCCGCCAAATTCATTTCATGCTAAAATTTGAAAGGCGTCAGCTGTATTCTAGCAAGAAGTACAAACAAGTGAAAAAAAAAATTCATTTTAACTTTCGGTGTGAAAAACCAAGCTTCTTAGTCTGGGCAGATAATTCAGTCATTTTAATCAGCTGACAAAAGCCAATATGAACATATTTTGAAGCTCAGCATTAACTAAACTAACATTCACAGTAGTGGGCTTGAGCACAGCCTGAAGGGAAATTTTCTCTTATTAAAAAAAAAAACTTGATTAGAAATGCAGACTAAGGAAGAACAGCTTAGAGTGAAACAAAAACTAACAAAAAACTTTGTAGCCACACAGACCTTAACATGATTTTCATTGCTGGGCTTCTTCATGGGTTCTTTTCCACTCCCAGAACTGCTTACCTCAAGCCTTAAAGGGCTGATGGACAAGGGAAGACAACACTCATTTCCAAGCTTTTAGGATCCTCTACTTTAAATACTTAAGCAAAACCAAATGGTTTGGAAAACCAGTTTAGAGAATAGCTTTTCCAACTCCAGACTGTAAACCAAAAGCCAAGAGTCAACTTCACTTAGATTTCAGTGGCTCTTACTGATTGAAAGAAGCAGATGTTCTCTCACTCCTGTTTTACTTTCTGACTTACATAAAGATCAAGAGAGTTATCCCACACAGCTGGCACAGCTGCTGGCTATCTCCAGAAAGCAGAAGAGCTGAATGACATAAAGGATTTAGCAAATCTGTCACCCTACATGAGGTTCCCATAGAGTTTCAGTAGCACATTGGTGAACTACAGTTTCTTCATCATAATGTAAAAAGGCAGCTTTAATTTTAGGGCTGACAAATAGCCTCCTTCTATAAGTACAAAGATCATTATAAATAGAAGACCCAGCATGACAATCTGTACTGTGTGACACAATTAATGTGTTACAATATGTTTTGATTCTGTCAGTGAATATCGCTGTAGCAGGAGATAAACTCCTTTAAACTGCTGCTAATACAGGAGTAAATCTCCTCAGCTTTGCAGGGGCATAGCAAAGGTAAAGATTCACAGGAACTGATGGAATTAAACGGTAGTAAATGTGACAAAAGTAGGCAGTGCATTGGATCCATGAAGTCCAGCTACACCTCTCCAACATTTCCAACTTACCAGAAAAATACTGAAAGCTAAACAGACTGTGAGGTGCTTGGGTTTATGTCACTCAAGCTGGTTTCAAGTCTTGAGCACCTTAAAAAGGGCTGAAAGCACAAAGAGACGAAGAAGGGGGAAAAAAACCCTCAAACTTACTCAAGGAATAGTTGCACTGAAATGGCATACCTGCAGTTTATTTTAAAAGAAATGAATGACTTATTTGTTGCTTTATTACAATATATATTCAGAAGATAACTACAAAACTCAAAATGTTAACAATTTTTTTTTATATGTAAGTATAGAGACACCGTAAGCTTCTGCTGTCAGTGGAAGCTTCTCTCTGTGCAGTACTATAACAAAAAAAATATCCCTGCCCTTATTCATTCCAATGCTATATGGTGGAGAAACAATGTCTGTTACAATTTTTTTTAAACAAGTTAAGTGAAACAGAAATCTCACCATGACTCAAAGCAAATTCCATATGAGAACAAAAAAATCTTCTGAATTCCAGATCTATATTCTGACAGTAAGAACACATAAAGCTGCTGGTTTTCTCTACTACTTCATGTATATTTAATGTATATTAAAAAGTTTTTTTAAAGCCTCACAAAAAGCAAACATGATGCAACAGTACTTCATTGTTCTTGTTATTCTGCAGGACTATTGCTGCAATGGTCAGAGCCAAATGTTATACCTGTCAGTTTTTTGTTTGGATTAAAAAAAAAAATAAATCAGTAGTTTGGAACTCATCTTTATATTTCCTGAGAACAGAAAAAGTAAAATAAAATAAATCACTCTATAGTTATAGTTGAACTTAGAATAAGTACACAAGTGTTGTTAAAGTCAGACAAAAATAAGTATGAACAAGGATTTACTTTTACATCTCACATTTAAAAGTGAAGTAACCCTTTCAGATACGATGAGATGGAAGTATTGCTACAAATCGATACGGTAACAGTGCACAGTCTCAATAATTCAGTTACATCCAATTTAAGGTAAAACATGGCCATATAAAACAGTGTTTAATTTTTATATAACAAGTAAACTTCTGGTATCTAAATCCCTCCACATCTTCTCATATGCATGCACACACATACTCCATGCTAGACAATTCTTCTCTTCGTAATCATGGAGTTATTGCATTTATCCTTCCTATCAAAAAAAATGGGCTGAAAATTTAAATAAACTGTCTTTACTCATTAGTAGAACCATTAACTTGATTATCAAGAGCTTGAACAGTTTTCCAAAGTAGCTCTTGCCACATTTCCAAATGTTAAGGCTGCCCTTGTTCATTTCCTGTTGGCAAAGCAAATGTAATTGGAAACTTCTGCTGAACATGCCTGGGTTTGGCCCTTCTATCGTTTTAGGCTGTCAGTTTACATAATCATAGAATCATATAAATATTTATGTCGGAAAAGACCTTTAAGATCATCAAGTCCAACCGTTAACCCAGCACTGCCAAGTCCACCTCTGAACCATGTCCCTAAAGCACCACATCTACATGTCTTTTAAATACTTCCAAGCATGGTGACTCAACCACTTCCCTGGGCAGCCTGTTCCAATGCTTTGCAACCCCTTCTGTGAAGAATTTTGTCCTAATATCCAATCTGAACCTTCCCTGGTACAACTTGAGGCCTTTTCCTCTTGTTCTATCACTTGCTACCTGGAGGAAGAGACCAACACCCTCCATGCTACAACCTCCTTTCAGGTAGTTGTAGACAGCAGTAAGGTCTCCCCCCTCAGCCTCCTTTTCTCCAGGCTAAACAGCCCCAGCTCCCTCAGCTACTCCTCATCAGACTTGTGCTCCAGGCCCCTCACCAGCTTCGTTGCCCTTCTCTGAACTTAATTCAGCACCTCGATGTCTTTCTTGCAGTGAGGGGCCCAAAACTGAACACAGCATTCAGGATGCAGCCTCACCAATATCAAGTACAGGGGGATGATCACTTCCCCAGTCTTGCTGAAGCTCCCAGCACCTTCAGGTATGAAAGCTGAAATCTAAAATAAATTCCAAATTAAAAAACCCAAGGAGCATCGCCTGCCCCGAGCATCCAAAAAAGCCTCATCAGTCAAATAGTGGCAGAAGGAGGAAACTAAAGCTGAAGCATAAACCATCACCATTTTGATATAGAGCTGCACATGTATCCAAAATGTTTCAAGCTGTTTCAACATACTTCAACTTACCTTTTCAAGTGAAGGCACAGCCACCTAAGAGAGCTCCAAAGCATTAAAAACACCAAACACAATCTGATCCTGTACAGAGGATTCTAAGGTAACAAGATTTCTGGTTTAGGGTTTTTTTTCTTGCTATTTTTGCCCACTACATAATTACCTTAATGTAAAAGGACAATACACCTGGTTTAGTTTCTGAATACAGCCAAAGACCCCTTTCAAAAAAAATCCTTCTTGGTTTAATAAATATCTTCAAAATGTTTGCTAAAATAACACCCTCCCCTAACAAAAGGTGGTAGTAGTGGGGAGCAAAAATAAGATCTTAACTAGACAAAATTGTCTTGCAACACCAATGATAGCTCTTCAAAATAAATTTCCAACGGGCTCCTAGAGATGGCAATTTCAGCACGACCAGAAAGGTGGATATTCAGCCAAGAGCTGCTCACCACAAACCACTCAGCTAAATTTCAGGCACTCGCGGCTGAGATGCCCCTGTAGAATTAGGTTACCTTGACGAGAAAAAGCACGGGAAGTAGTACATTAAATAAAAGGTTAGGCTATTATAAGATAAAGCTGTAAGACCTCCAAGGCTCCGAGCCCTCGCAACCTGAGAAGCAGCCGGCCATGGCCACTCACGGCGTGCTCACCTTGACGTGCCAGAGCATTGGGAAGATGCCAGCAGACTCAGCCACCTGCAGTGCTGGGTTTCTTTCTCTGGTCTACGTGCACTTAGAAGCTGCACGTGAATGTGTCAATAACTGCAATGAGGTTCATCTCCAGGAAAAAAAAAAAATGAGTTTCTTGGTGAGCTGCAGCCTTATGCGCATCT
Organism: Pampusana beccarii; assembly: GCA_013399365.1. NCBI lineage: Eukaryota > Metazoa > Chordata > Aves > Columbiformes > Columbidae > Pampusana > Pampusana beccarii. Next base: position 11,239 of record VWYH01007510.1, read on the forward strand.
TAAATGTAACGTGTACACAAAAAGATCAACTTAGAAATTTGAAGTTCCCCTTGGGAAAGTTTGTTGTGCGTGTTTCTTTAATTTTTTGTTTGTTTGGGAAACAGATCTACTGTGATGCTAAAGAAATTCCAGAAATTTCTTTCTGAGGAAATACAATTCTAGATTGAGCTACGCTACATTTAATTACAACCAAATTACTTGCATTCCAGAAGAACCAAGAAATAAGTAAGTTTTCAACTGTGACATGCATTGCCAATGCAATATTGCCCAATTATTAACGACAATGGAAATCAGAAAACCTGCGCTGCCCGGCCTGTATGTTGCGTCTGCAATAATATTATTTTTGCCTGTTTCTAGAGAAATGTTGCTATACATGAAAAGCCATTCAGCAGAAACACATTTTTCACATATAAATGCAATGAGGCAATTGGAAAAATCCACCAAATCATGATTGTATACGACACAGAATCATAAAGGTCTTTTCCAACCTAAACAATTTTAAGACCATAGAGTCCAACTGTAAACCTTGCACCACCTCTAAACCATGCCCTTAAAAACCTCAAGTACACATCTTTTAAACACCTCTAGAGATGGCAACTCCACCACTTCCCTGGGCAGCCTGTTCCAGTGCCTGACAACCCTCTCCGTGAAGAATTTTTTCCTAATACCTAATCTAAACCTCCCCAGTACATGCTTTAGCTAATTATTTTCCCAGTTGTAGTAAAACCAAGATCAAGCACTACTTCTCAACCATGACTAGGTTACTTCCATAGCCAGAAGTTGAACTGAGCTATTGCAGTCCCAAAAGCACAAGAAAGCACAACCCCTGGCATCTTCACAGTGAAACGGAGATCTGACTGCTTTTTCTGGGATACAATCATTGTAGGGCCCCTTGGTTTGCTCTCACAGTTGTCTGGGACAAACACATTAATTCTAAGAGCTCAAAACTCCATTCTTTCACTGTGGCCATGTGAGATTGGCAAGAGTCTATCACACACCACACAATTATTTTACTCACAGCAGTTCAAATGCAAGTTAACCTAAGACTAAGGGTTTAGTTCTGTTACTCCTAATATCACATTAAAGAAGTACTACATCATTCTACAAGATGTTCTGGGAGGAAAAGATTTTTCAATTGCTTAAATTATATTTGGAGCAGTAAGCGCTGGGAAAAAAAGCAGAGTCTTCTTCCTGATCATAGTTAGTGTAAATGCCGAATCAGATGGCTGAGGTAAACCTCAAAGATAATCTACTCTAATCCACTTCATAACAAAAGATTAATTGTACCCATGTTTCACACCTGACATATTTTGTTCAATATCTTCCATGATGTAAATTCCCCAACAGGCCAAGGCCAGCCCTTCAGCATCAGCGTTTCTCCCGCTCACTCTACACTGTGACGCTGCTCTGCTGCAATTTAAACTCATCATTTCTCTTCCTAGCCACCATTAACTTGGAGAAAAGGTTATTGAACTCCTGCCTGTAGCTGTATTTTGTATACTTGCAGATATAAAGCTCTTCTCTACAATAAAAAGGCCAAGTTTGTTCACCTTGGCCACAGGTTGTGTTTTCTAGGTTCTAAATTATTCTTCTTGCTGTGCCCTGGACTCTCAGTGTTTTTGGTGAAGCTCAGCACACAAAAGTGGGCAACGCCCAGCACAGCAGGCCTAATTTACACATCCCGCAGGTTATGCTTCTGTTGATTCATCCCAAAATAGTGTTTTCCTTATTCACAGAAGCATATGCAACGAACTACAAGGTAAATAAGCCAGCAATAAAGCCTACATCTGCAGAACGGAAAAACAAAACAAAACAAAAAACACCCAAAAACCAACCAAACAAACCAACCAAAAATGAACCAACCAAAAAATAAGAAAATGCCTAAAAAACCCAACAAAACCACCACCACGCACACACACACAAAAAAAACCCGCACAAAAAAAAACCAAAAAAACCCCAAACCAACCAAACAAAAAACCTACAAAAAACAAAAACGAAAACACCAAAGAACCCACCACAAAACAAAACAACACGAAACCCAACCAACCAAAAATAAAAACCCAACCAGCAGTTTTCCTCAACCTCTAGCTTCTACAGTTGGTTAACCCCTCCTAAACAGTCCTTCCCAATGCCCAGTATCTCTGCACTTGAAAACCCTTAGAACAGTTTCCAAAAGAAAGACCATTCTTTCATTTTGTATGGATATGTAATATTATATACATATATATTTTTCTATATAAATAAAAGTATTATGTAAATATACAGATACATACTCTTTCTTAAAAGAACTGGGAAGGTAAACCAACAGAAGGAATTTTAGTGGTTTATGGCAGGATTACTACAAATTTCTGTCCACTGTTGCATTAGTTATCATGCCACGAAAACTTTCCATCAGCAAAGCTCCTTTGTGACTGAGCACAAGAGTTCTTCCTGCTGCCATTGATCTAATCTTCAGCTCCTTAAAACTCTGAAGTTACGGATTTCCACCTTTCAGCTGCTATATCTGCCTCATGCTCTCCTTCTGACTCCTACTGTGAGCTAATGAACCTATAAAGGGTTATCATTATTAGTGCAATATTAAAATATGCCCTGTAGATACAGAAAGAAAATTTAAAAGCAGAGAAAAATAAAAATAATAAGATTTGTGGAAATTTGCCAAATTTGTGTCAAGTTGATTCTAGGCTCATTTCTGTCAGTGATAAACAAGACAGTTGCCACTGTGGTAACAAAGGGAAGAAAACAGAGGGGTTTTCATTAGAACAAGAAAGAGAGCATGAGTTTATTTGCCACTAGGATAATAAAGAAAATTACTGCTATGGGGGTGAAAAATGCAATTTGAGTTACCACATAGAAATTTGCTATGAATACAGAAGAAAAACATCCCATTTATGATAAAAACAAATGTGCTTCCTTTTCTCTCTCAACTTTCTTCTTTCTTTGGGCTGGGGTTGGGGAGGAGGGCAAAGAGAAATTAATTTAAATCCAAGAGGCTGATCAAAGATGCATTTTTAAACAAATTTAACAGTGATTTTAAATTAGAAGCCATAGATTAGGCAATTAGCATCCTTGTAACAGTGTCAGCCTAGAGACACCACAAGAAAGAAGTATAATTAGACACCAATTTTTAACAAGGTGCTTTTGAGAATTAAGTCATTAAAGGATACACAAACACTTCTAAATAAACAAACAAAAAACCCCAACCAACAAACGTCAGAAAAAAACCCTGCATTCTAGCATGGCTCTTTGTGGCTAAAACAAACACCATTCAGGGTAAAAACATTTGAACAGGAGAACTGCAAGCCATTTCAAACATCTCCACGTAAGGCATGCTTTCATTGTAAATCTGGATGGTCTGGCACATTTATGTAAATGTAATGCATAACTGGGCAATGCAAGTGACCGGGAAGATTGTTAAAGAAACACCATGTTTGTGCTGGTCCTACACTGGTCCCAGCCACAGAAAGCTTCAGAGCTTCTTTATTTTATCATCTTGCCCCTTTCTTCCCTCCTGTTCCTCTCTCCCATGCAAAAGGCTTCAAGGTAGATATAAAAAGTAAGTTTAAAAAATCCCTACCCCTAAAGAAAACATATTATTTCTACTCCCACTTACTTTGTATTGCCAGGGCAATGGAAAAGAGGAGACAAGCTTAACACCTGGATTTACACTTTCCCAGCTGTATAAAACAAATGCTTGGTTGCACGCTAAAGTGTGCTGAGATCCACAAATGAAAACCTCACGAAATTATACGAGGGCCAAAGTAGGGGAGGCAACTCTAGTAAATTCTAGTGGAAGGTGTCCCTGCCCATGGCAGGGAGGTTGGTAGTAGATGATCTTTAAGGTCCCTTCCAACCCAAACCATCCTATGGTTCCGTGAAATCTAGGTCAAAGGTACAGAAATATCTAGAATTTTATTTTAATATAAAATTTCCATAAATGGCTGCAAATAGCAAAACCACAGATTAAACCCAAGGCTTTTTCCCCATTGAGTTCACGCTAGTTCTTTTCTGGCTTGGATATTACAGCATTTCATCCTTCTTAAGAACTGAACTTCCTCATCAATGTTAAATAATGCCCAGCTGCACAAAGATATATTCTCATTACACAGATTTAAAAGAGATTATAGTGTCAGTTTTTGTTTATTCATGAATATAACTAATCCTAAAATGCATTACTCCCATGCTCATTTATAAGACTGTAATAGTCTTATTTTTACAGGCCTCAACAGTTGTTGTAATTGTGCCTGTTTTCTGCCCCTTTCTCCCTCTCCCCCCTCCCCCGTTCCCCAAACATTTTTGGATGTGAACCTATCATAACCAGCAATCCTCTGAAGGAAAATATGGTACCTTGCTTAGCTGTACTTACTCAATACAGGCTTTACTTGAGCAAAACTTTTTCAAGTTATTAAAAAAAATTGGTTAAATAAAATAAGATTTCTAAAAGTCTTACACTAAAAGCTTATGTTTGAAAACAAAACAAAACCAAAAACCCCAAAAAACCCCAAAACAAAACCAAATTGAAGTGGATTTTCCAGAGGAGCTTGGCACTTACTTCCACCAACAGAAAAGAACTGAAACATTACAAAAACAAATGCTCATGTCAGCATTTGCACTATCTCAATCAAAATATCCTCTACCAACATGACACCAATTTAAAACCAATGCATCATCTCTCTCATTTCCATTAATCCCTAAGCAACTCACAATGACAACAGAACTCAAGTTTCTTTAACTGCCATAAAAATATCAGCAGAAACATCTGCTCCATGTCCCTTTTTTCGTGTTTTCTCTCCAATATTTTCAGTTGGGAATGACTGTGTCCTGGCAACTTACTGGAAATCATTTACACATCTTTTTCACGTAATGGATTTGCTGTCGGGTACCTTGGAGGTTGCCTGGTTGGCACGCACTCTCTTTTGTGGGTATCTGTTCCAATAGCAGCACTGTAGAGTATTCATTTAGACTATTTAATGAGGGGATGAGATTATGGGGAAAGTGTCAGGCTCTGTGAATTAAAAAAAAAAAAAAATTGCACACCCACAGAGGAGTTCAGAGATGTGATGGCAGGGGAGAAGCCCAAATAATGCCCTGCCAGGCTGCTCCCAGATCCACCACAGGAACCATCAGCCCATCAAAGGCCCATCTTGACAAGCCCAGGGAGTGACACAAATCAAGGACTCCTAAGCAACAATCAGTGTGAGGCTGTTCCAGCACAATTGCAGCCCCAGTGTCTGTGCCTGGAGCCCATCACCTTGAGTCAGTGAGAACATTTCTCCCCAACACCTTCCTAGACTAAGTGGACTGCAGCCTAGGGGTGGGACACATTATGAGATGCATGGGAAACATAGCTCAGGATTGCACAGGATTCATGGGATATTTAGGGGCAGAATCAAAGGTAGGAAAAGAGAGAGGGTTAGGTGATTTAGAGGAGGAAAAAATGCAGGAAAAAAAATGAAAAAGCATAAATACTGGTCTGGTCAGTACACTTGCCTGGTTGTGCCCTGCATCTGATCAGCAGAGTCTGTCCTGCCTTCTTACTAAATTATTTTCTAACTCTTCCCTGGATGAGGGACTCTTGATCCTGTGGGGGTGCCAGCAAGTGGGGTCAGATCACAGGTTGGAGGGTCCCTGTGTCCTTGGAGGCAGACACTGGAGCAAGTGCAGGTATGTGAGTACGTGATGGCTAGTGAAGATCAAGCTGGACAAGCCAGCAAGTAGGTGAAGTGGCCTAGGAGCAAGAGGAGTTGTGTATCCAGGTGACAGAAACTGGGGAGACTGGGAATTAAGGCCAGCTACTGGGCAGACTGAATGCCTGAGCCCTGCTGCTGGAGGGATCCATCCTGTACACATGTATAACACATCTAGTGGACCTCCATCCTGCTCAGACAGAGTAGGAAGCAGAGTGAGGCCATTGGTGCTGTCCATGTTTGTGTGAGTGCACTGAGTGTCTGTGATCCGTGTGGCCTGCCATGTGTGTGTATTGTACTGTGTGCTTTATGTGCATGTGCCTGCTGGGAATACATCTTTTCACCTGCTATTGGTAGGATCTGGGGTCATCAAGCTGCAGAAGCACCACCTCTTTCAGGCTGTCCAATCTGGCATTATATGTGTTTTTTTCTAACAGAAAGTATTGTATGGCATCTGTATTTCAAATGGCATACAAGGTTAGAATAATGGACTTATCTCGTGTAGTCATTCCCCTTCTCTTTATGGTTTCAATTAACTAATTAACCTCTTACAGAGTCGTGAATCTGTGTGTTGTACTCAGCTACACTAATATTCAACACATCTCCACCCTCTGTGATCGGTAACATACAGCTTGACAAGTAGTTCAGGTGATCAAGCCCTGGCTGATACTCTCAGCTTCTGTCCAGCAGAGCTTTCTAATCTGCAGAGTGTGTTTGATGACGGTCATCAGAAGTGCTGGAAGAAAGCTAATACAAAGACCAGGTGAAGAGGAATTAAAAAAAAAATATATATATATGTATATATAAAAATAAATCAGAGCAGATGATGAGAGAAGGAATGATAAAGGAAACAAAGAGTTGAGACTGATAGGCAAACACAAAGAAATTGAGAAACATGAAAATGGGGAAAACAGAAGTGCATCTGAAAAGGAGAGGCATAGTTAGGAATTTCAGAAAGACATAAGTCCTTGTAATCTACTTAACCTAAGCATGAATCTAAGAAATCTAGTGATATTTGTAGTGCTCTGAAGTAGCAGGGCCAGATCTTAAAAAAAAAAAAAAAAAAAAAAAAAAAAAAAAAAAAAAAAAAAAAAAAAAAAAAAAAAAAAAAAAAAAAAAAAAAAAAAAAAAAAAAAAAAAATAAGAAATAAAAAAAAAAAAAAAAAAAAAAAAAAAAAAAAAAAAAAAAAAAAAAAGAGGCAACAAATGGTACATTATGATTTCCTCTAAGTTTTAGAGCATCTACTAGTTCTTTCTGAACCTAAAAGCATACTGAAAATGTATCATATAAAATAGAGCAACCACAGCCACACAAAAAAATAACCTAAAGTTTTCTAAACAAGTGATTAAGTTGATTAGGGAATATGGAGATGAGTTACTGTAAAAGTGACACAGGGATACATGGGCTTAAAGATTTGAAAGACGAGATTCAAAGAAAAACTGTATGGTTCCAGTAAAATAACATTAAAAGTGCTAAATATAGAGCCGAGTACCTAAGTGCATGTAAGTAGTACAGCTAAGAATTCTACTGAGAAAATAAAGACCTACAAACTACATCAACACATTTAATTGTTTCTACCAATATCGGCACAAACTGTGTTTATGAAACATTAGCATCCTCCATGTTTTTGTAAAGTTAGATAAAAGTAAACATACCTAGAGGATAGATTTTGATCCTACAACTTGTCCTGCTTTGTTTCCCATTTAAATTACAGCACCTTGGGAAGGAGAGCAACGCCCCCCCACTTCAAAACACCATACACAAAAAAAAAAAAAAAAAAAAAAAAAAAAAAAAAAAAAAGAAAAAGAAAAAGAAGGAGGGGGGAAAAAAATAAAAAAAAAATCACACCCCAGAGTGAAAAGAGTCACTGTGGATAATTGATTCCTAAGGCATATAGAGCTGCCAAAATCTTCCACTATAAAGAAGCTTGAGTACACTGGAAAAAAATGAATATAACTATGGGAAAGGTAATATCCATAAACAAGAACCAAGCTATATCAAAAAATACCATCTGGAACATATATTTTCCACAGAGAAGTATCATAAGAGGGCTGCCAATAATTATTCTCTGTGCTCTCTACTATTGGAGCCATACATCTACTACTGTAAATATAAGCATAGTCATACTAGTTATCAAGGCAAAGTATAGCATACAAAGCACAAGAAGTATCTCAGAGTTTCACTCCGCTTAATCAAAAATGCCTATTTATCCCATGTGAACCACACTAAACACTGTTCTAGAGCAAAGAAAGTAGTAGAAAACTGAGCTCCCACATTTTGTTACCCTTCACACGAATTTCTGTGTTTTGGCTTTCTTATGCTTGTTCTCCATTTTCTTCCCCAAGTGCAACACTTCCCATGGCTTCAGCTTGTGACAAAAGAATACTGGTACACTCGTTCAGAGTTCCCAGCCAGGCCTGAAATGTGATCAGCCTTTAATCTAATCTGCAGAGATACAATGCAATAATCTCTTCCATTACTTTCAGGCACAAAACATAAGCACATCCCTCCAAAAAAACCCACACTTTTGCCCCTGGACAAAATCAACTAAGCTACCCTAAAGGGTCAGCTCTAATGAAGTAACAGTACCTTGCAGGGGAAGTCTGCAAAAGAAGACTCAGCAGAGTTCTACCCCAGCAGTCTATTGCAGAAAGTGGGCTCCACTGCTTCTCCTCAACCTCAGGATTAAGTCTGAATTGCTCTATATAATTCTGCATTCTCAAGGCTACACTACAGAAAAGATGAGTGGCTTCTGCTAAAGCAAGTTTTGAAACTCAGTTCCCAGAATCTCTGGGGTAATTGGTCATCAGCCTTTCACCTAGGACAGGATGCAGAGTTGATTGCAAAGCCTCTAATTTCTTCAGCAGAAGCAGTCCTTATTATGCCACTCTTCTCCAGTTGTATGCACAGGCAGAAGCACAAAAGTTTTTGGGACTCTGCTTTTCCCGTTGTACTTCTACCTGCAGTATGAATATGTTACACATTCACACAACTAAATCACAAAACCCAACACTACTATGAGGCAGTAACTGGAAGTGGCTGGCAGTTTTTGAAAGATCACTCTCCCTTTCAGGAAAAACACCTGAATGACAACACAGTCACTGGTCCCAGACAGCACAGGTTCATAAGGGGAAAGTCCTGCTTAACAAACTCAATTTCTTTCTATGACAAGGTTACCCACCTAGGTGACCAAGAGAAGCCAGTCAACGTGCAGTTCTGGGTGCCACAGAATAAAAAAAGATGTTAAGCTACTGGAGAGTGTCCAGAAGAGGGCTATGAAGTTGGTGGAGGGTTTAGAGCAAAAGCTGTATGAGGAGCAGCTAAAGTCACTTGGTTTGTTCAGCCTGGAGGAGACTGAGGGGAGACCTCATGGGGCTACAGCTTCCTCACAAGGGGAGGAGGGGTGGCAGGCACTGAACTCTTCTCTTTAGTGACCAATGACAGAACCTGAGGGAATGGCAGGAAGATGTGCCAGGGGAGGTTTAGGTTGGACATGAGGAAAAGGTTCTTCCCCCAGAGGGTGGTGGACACTGGAACAGGCTCCCCAGGGAGGTGTCACAGCCCCAAGCCTGACAGTGTTCGAGACTGGACAATGCCCTCAGACACATGGGGTTGTCCTGCACAGGGACAGGAGTTGGAATCCATAATCCTTGTGGGTCTCTTCCAACTCAGGACATTCTATGATTCTATGAAAAACTGCAGGGTTACAGGAAACCAAGGAACAGTTTCAGAACTTTCCCTGAGTAGTTTGCTTTTTCAAAATAATTTTTGAAATTAAAACTTCAGCTCACCAACATTTAGCATGTTTCAATGTGTTAGATGATAAATGATGGTCTGATTTTACACTGATCAACTGTTCTCATTCAACTTTTGGAATGAAAAGAGTTTGTTGTTTTGTTGGTTTTTTTTCCTAAGCTTTCTTATAATTTTTTCAAATAGCTCTTCTGCTTGAAATGCTTTTTGTAAGTCTCAAAGCACTTACTAAGAGCATCATTACTCCCATTGTATAAATGAGGGAAAAAAAAGTAAACAAAAAACCCAAACCAACCAAACAAAAACCCACACACAAAAAAGAAAAGCCCACACAAGTGGGAAAGGGAAAAAACTTGTTCCAAAAAAATTAAAACACTGGGAAATGCTAACACAAAGGGCTGAACCTAAGTATGCCAATTCTCAATGCAGTCTTATCAGACTAATCATACTGCCTTCACATATGGGAAAATCCATTACAAATGTAGAATTTATCAATTCTTTCTACACTAGGTAGTGTACACAGGAATGCTACAAACCCTAGATAATGTCCAGTTATCCGTTGGTGCATACTGCCCTTTTAATGGCCGTCATAATTAAAAACCAGCATGTTCCCCTATTTTGATTTTTAAAAAAATATACATTTTTTAAACAAATTACATGCAGAGAGATAAAAACATCTGCATGTATATCTGAAGAAGTTGTTGTTATTTCGACTACTGTGCATCTTTACAGTTGATCTTTGCATTAACTTAATTCTCTCACGTGTCTGAGAAATCCAGAATTACAGAGTGACTTCAAAACATGTTTTTTCTTTCTAATGGCTATTAACAGGATTTTAATATCAGCACCTTAATGTTTTTTTTCAATTAAAGTGTGTTAACAGTGAAGTAAGCAATATGCTAGATTGTCCTAATGGAAAAGCTTAAGGAAAAGCTAAGTAATGTTGAAGTCTTTACATGCAGAGTCCTTTTCAGGCTATGATTAATTCTGACTTCGATTTTACAAGCATACATGGGTTGTTTTAAAGTTATCTATTCTTAATTACATGTTGTCTTTTAACTGTCCCCTGGAAACAATATTCGGTTGTGCATTCTGAATAACAATAGAGCACAGGTTACAGTTGCCTGCAAAAAAAAACATATTTAATGCCTAAGTTTTTCCCCAAACGCAGGCTGCAATTCAGGCATATTGCTTGGTTAGTTTTAAACATGTTAACTGGGTCATTGAATTAAGGGACTGAAAATGCTCTGAATTAGACCCTGACTTCATAATGTTACTGCACTGGACCCAAATATATTATCCCCACCTAGCAGAAATTTAGCTTAAGAACTCATGACACTTAATTCTTATTTAGAGCTACATATAAAAAGCACAACTGTAAAAACAGCTAAAACCTGAAGCCAAATATCAGCCCTTAGACTCTCTCTCAAACCTCATCTGATAGAGTAATTCCAGCTGATTTTTTAATTTCAACATAATTATTGCTGGATGATTATTCATATTTTGCTTTGCATCCTAATGCTCATTTCTTCCACCTAACCTTCATCAAATAGTACTGGTGCTATTACTAATTTTGGAGCTTCAGCCCTTTCTGTCCTGAACACAGATTCTATCTATTTACTTACAATAAAAATGCAAGTTGCTTCCAGTTTATTATGTTTTCTGCATTTCACAAACACCTGGTGCAGAGCAGTTCTCAGCTCAGCAAACAATAAATTAGTAGCAGCAGAAGTAATTAGAGCTTGTGGCACTGAAACTAAGAACAAGCTGATTAAAAAAAGAATCGGAGTACAAAACAAAAAAAAAACCTGCAACAACCCCAAACTCAAAAAAAACCCCAAACCAAAATCGGAGTACAAAGCTTCTACTTTCCCAGTTTTGCAGGAACACCTCAAAATTGCAGCAATTTGGGGCCTATATGTTTCAAATTAAGATCTCAGACTAAACCAAACAACTTCACTCTCATTGTAAAATTACATTTTAATAAAAAAGAGGTAATTTAATAATAGCCTGCAACCTTAGAAAATAAATACATTATGTTAAATCCTTCACAAAACATGTAATAAATAATAGACAATGAATAATGATATTTCCTTAGAAAAGCGTTATTGGAAAAGAGATTAGCCTCTCTAGGAAGCTAGCATACTGATCACATGATCCTTTCAATAAACTTCTGTAAACAAAAGCAGTTTATTTATAAACAGGCTTTGAGAAACTCTGTTCTCAACAGCAAAGAGACAAACATCCCAGAAATGAGGTTTTGCATATCATGTATAAAATTTGAACATTTGATTAGTTCAGATACAGAGTGTGGGAAAGAAGAGAAGAATAAATTGATACCAAGATCACTAGCTGAGAATAATTAATCATTGAAAGTGCTTTCTTAGAGGATGCTGGGAACAGAAGAGGCAAAAGCCTCTTTCTAGAGATTTCAGAAATTCTACCTCACCTTTTTCCCCTATTACTCAAAGATCAGCATTGCTCAGAAACACATTCACACTGCTAAGCTTGAACACAGTAATATTCACCTCCTGAAATCTAACTTACTTAACTCAGGTCATAAATACAAAGTCTTAAAGCAAGGGACATCAAGGAGCAGATCAAAAGCCCACAGCCTTCACAAGGGAGACCCAAACATCAGCTCATAAGAGGATGAGGTGAAAGGGTAAGGAACTGTACTCTCTTTTCTTACAGCATCTAGTACAAAACTTACCCTGTAATAACAGTGCTAAAGGAGCTGATCAGCTTTTTCTCATTGTTCCACCTCATCCCCAGTGTTAGGTTCATAAATATTTTACCCAGCTCCAGTCTCCTCAAATCCAGCAGCTCTGTCAAAACCACTCTTAGTATTTCTCCAAACTCACTTTCCTCAAAGTAAATTCACAGGTCATTGCCCTACAGAGCTCCACATGGCCATTAGCGCAGCAGCTGTCCTCCATCAGTCCAAATGAGGCAAATCACCTCAAACACATGAGGACAGGGGAATGAGAGTAACTCCAATTTTGCCCTACTGAAAGCTCCTCTTTCCTGTTTTCAAAACTCAGCAGCTTGGGTTTCCAGTATTTACTGTGAGTTTCTGGATTATTTCTCATTCCTCCTCTCACATAATTCAAACAATCTGTCTACCATGAACACGGCTAACTAGTATCACAAAGTCCCCCTGCATGCCTTAAAATGACAGCTTTCCACTAGAGAAATTCATCCCAGTATGTTCATATTTTGCCCGGTTTACTTACAGACATTCCCAATATGTTACTGGGAATTCAGTGCAAGATCTAGCAGTCTTGTGTAATTCATTAAGTCATATGGGCTGCTGAACCTGCGCTTAATCTCACTAAAATCAGATGCTTGAATGTGCTCTTCTGTGGCATCTATCACAATGCTGCTTTCTGCAGAAGGCCCAGTTCTGGAATCCAAGGCTTGTTCATGCAAGATGCTGCTGACTGTAACATCACGTTTCATTGGCAAACATTCAGAAATGTCACAGAATCACAGAATGTTAGGGATTGGAAGGGACCCCAAAAGATCATCTAGTCCAATCCCCCTACTAGAGCAAGAACACCTAGATGAGGTTACACAGGAAGGTGTCCAGGTGGGGTTTGAATGTCTCCAGAGAAGGAGACTCCACAACTTCCCTGGGCAGCCTGTTCCAGTGCTCTGTTACCCTCACCATGAAGATGTTTCTTCTCATATTTAGGTGGAACCCCTTACGTTCCAGTGTGTACCCATTACCCCCTGTCTTATCATTGTTTGTCACTGCTAAAAGCATGGCTCCATCCTCGTGACACTCACTCTTTACATGATAGTTTGTTGCAGGCCTGCACACAAATCTCCACAGGACAACTGAAGGGGAGATAGTTTTGTGCCAAGCCTTCTCAAAACATAGGACATTTCTGACTAGGTTGTATCTTTGACCTGAAGTATATTAAAAAGGAGCGTTCTTCCTGTCTTTTGTGCAGAATATTCTTTCACAAGAACAGCTTACGTAATACAGTTTGTGAGCACAAAAGAATTTATGGTGCTTCCATAGCTCCATGATGGAGAAAATCATGTAAGAAATACACTGATATGCTTAAGTTCAGAAAGGTTATATATTAATAGAAAGGATTTGGTAAACCCTCACACACACAAGGACAACGCAATATTTAAATGCAAAGAGAATAATATGTTTTGAAAAGGCTGGAAACATAGTACTAAACCCGCTGAGATATGATGTACACATCAACTTAGCTCGAGTTATCAAAGTTGTAAATATAGTGAATTTACTACCTATTAAAGAAATAGTATCTTCTTTCCTCCCCCCATTATCTTTTAACAATTGAGAACTAAATTTCAAAACTCAAAAGTGTCCTTTCATTTTTAGTACCGGGTGCATAACCTTGTCATACTGGGCATTTCCTCCTTTAGTTATACTAAATCATCACCATTATGTAATCTCATTAAAAGTCTCCATAATCTGTCTGATAGCCTGGTAAGACAGAAATGATAAATCTTTCCTAAATATTTTACTATGTATTTTACAGAAGAAATCAAAACTTCATTTTAACATCAAAAATTTGGGAAAATTACACTGATTTTTAAAGACTTCTAAGGAACTCTTTGAGCATGCAAAGGCTGAAAGCAATCAATAGTAAGAACAGAGTTCTGAACAGAGATGCATAAGTCAGAGACAGGGATGTATCTAGTTAGAAAGCATTTTCTAAGGTACCATATCTGTGACCCTCTATGTCACTCTCTGACAGAGGTTTTTCCTATGGAGTTTACACATGAAATGCAAATTTATAAGGTTCACTCATCATCTTACCAATATCCAAGGAACAAGAAGAGACAACTAAAGAAAGAAGAGGGAAGCAATGGGTTTTCATTTACTGATTCAAACTAGATTATAATTGATGTTTTTAATAAAGATCTGATTTTTCTTCTAAAGATAATAAGGCTCAGTGCTGAACAGGACAACATGCTATTAGCTTGGCTCTAATAAAATAGCCACAGAAGTTAATGGGAGCTTTCAACAAATAAACAGAGTAGAGCTGAACGGTAGGTTTTCTGGTGGGTTGCAGAGTCTTTCATTTCATATTCAATTCACTGTTTCAAACAGAGCCTCGCTTGGTAGAGAACAAAAGGCATTCCTTACCACAGACTGTTTAGTGCGCTATGCAAGACGTGTTATGGGTTTCAGTCCATACTCTAAATGGGAAGCACGCCTACTCTCACACAGAAAGACCACTGTTTGTTTGGTTTTAAATAAACTGTCGTGATGACAATGGCAGCAGAGAAGTCAAGAATTGCACTGAAAGGAGAGATCGTCTGAGACACAACTGAGGTGTTACTGGCATTGCCAAAGGCAAGATGATCCTCCTAGGACTCAGTGACAAGATCCTGTGGACTGTGACCATGCCTGGAGATCCACTCTGTGCTCTCATATAGTAGCTAGACCAATAGATCTAATTTGCTCTGAAAAAAATGTGCAATTAGGAGATCCAAGGATGAGAGACACTTAAAAGTAAAGTGTTTTCTGCAAAGGAAACAACTAAGTAGCAGGAGAATCCCAAGACAATATGTGTTTCTTATTAAGCACTAGAAGTGGCAAGTGATGTAGGTGTGCACATAAACTCCATGTGGATATGTCCTAGGCTGACTATGGGAGTAACACCATTTGATCTTCAAACCCTTGTAAGAGTATGACACTTGTCTGGCACAGTGTAACTCACTGTAGCATCCAGGAACACTCTGTGCAGAGGAAGGAATGCTTTAAAGCTAGAATCTCTGTGCATTTATAAGCGTAATCCATTCCTCTAGAATCTAAGCAGAATGCTAAGTAAGAAAAAAAAAAAAAAAGAGAGAAATCTTTGGACGTTCGTACATGTATGACATCTTTTTAAGAAGCATCGGGAGCTGCTCTGCAAGGACGACAAGTTGAGAGCTGTGGGCAGCCCCAGCGCAGGCTGTGTCCTCTCTGACAGGGAGCCATCCCAACACCCTACTGTCCCCAGGCTCGGGCAGGGCAGGCAGCCCAGGAGACCACCAGGCAAGGTGAGGTAACAGGCCAGGTGCAGAGGCCATTCAGGAAGCCTAGCAAGGACAGCAGGACATACGTCTGGCCACCAGCCTGCCCTTAAGAGAGCCCTGTTCCAGCCACAACGAGCCCCAAAAACCCATGAGCAGGTGTAGCGGGGAGTGGACCTGGTTATGCTATCAGGCAATTAAGGCTTAATAGTGCTCTCAGTGTCCTCAGCCTCTGCTGTACAAAAACTTGTCATCTGCCTGACCCATCCAGTCAAGCCTTCAAGCAGTATGTCTTAAAATTCTGGACATCAAAGGAGAGATACCAGTGAGTCACCCACAGGTTTATTAAAAATCCAAATGGAGAGGGACTGGCAGGAGATATGCCAAGGAAACAGCCAAATTCAAGAATAACACAGTAGTCTACCTGACACACAGAGCAATTTTAACAGGATGAATTTGGATGTCTTGTTAGACATATGATAGAGACTTAGCTATGCTTTTTTTTCTGTTACCATTTATGGTGAGAAATTCTTAAACGGGAGATTTCTCAAAACCTAACATAGAAAATATTTATAATACCACTTGCAAGGACATTCTGTGGAAGCTTATATATATATCTTAGAAATATTTGTGCTTGACATAACATATATTCTTCACTACTGTATGATACATCTGTAAAGCGTGGGTGAAAACATCAAATGGCACACTACAACTTCTGTCATCTTTGTATCTGAAAATAATTTATAAATTGTGTTTGGTTCCTTCATCTCACAAGAAAGACTAAATGAAGTGTCAAATAAAGATGACATCCAACATATTAGGAACCCAAATTTTAGTAGGTTGCTTGGGAACTAACCATTTGTGGCTTCTTTGAGAGTCTGAAAAAAAACACAAATGGAACAAACACCTTTCTTTTAGTCACTCCTTCAACAAGCTAGCAAACATTCTCTAGGCATCTTGGATGAAAACAGACCATTCAGCTTTTTAATACTCAGCAAGTTAGGATGTCCCTCCTACTTTTGCAGAGAAACTTAAATCCTTCTTCACAGACTGTTTCACTTCAGTACTTTTCCTTGGGAAGGTGCAGGTTGCCTTTTTTTCTTTTTTCCTTTTTCTTTTTTCCCTCCCTCCATTAAATATACTCTATATACTCATTCAAATTTAAGGAAAGTTGTTAAGGAACAGAAAAGGAACATTATCTTAAAAATGTAAGATAAGGAGGCTTCCCGCCTACTCCAAAAGATGAATTAATTGTCCGCATCGTATTCTGGATGTCATGGTATCCATGAACCAGAAAAATCTTACCTCATGGTATATTTCTGTGGCCCCCATACTGCACACCAGCTGAAATTCTGACTGAAGAGAGAGCCCCTACACATCAAGAAACCACGTGCGAAGAAGTACGCGTAATATGACATCACAGTGAGCACCAGTGAGTTTCTGCTGCGCTTTGGAAACATCAGAGTAGGCAAACGTTCCTGGAGGCATGAGTAGATCCCGGGGTGACTCTGAGTCACAGATATGATATGGGCAATCGCATTCCTGTGTGTCATGCAAGACATCTCTATAGAAAAAGCAAGCATTGTGCAAAGCCCTGCGGAGAACTCAGCTGTACCACTGGGGACTATTCTTATTCCTCAGGTTCAAGAAAAATCGATTCCATCTGTAATGAAGGCAAACAAAGCCTAAGCAGCTGATCAGGGGCACGGAGGGCTTATAGAAGGAGACAACCAGCAGGAGCAAGACAAGGGCTGCGACGTCTGCCATCACTTTCAACAAAGAGATCAAGGGTGAAGGCCAAAGGAGGAAAAGAGCTACTGAAATGCACGGAAAAAGACAAGACAAGTCAGGACTTCTTTCTGAGAGGATTACTTCAACAAAATCAGGCTATTAACAAATGTCTCTTGGGGCATTCGTAATGAATCCTGCATGCTGTCTATATCACTGCAAAGTTCATGCAGTGGAAGTCAAAAGCCTTTTTGTTCACCTCCGGCATGCCCACAGCCAAAGGAATGCCTAAGGTATAAATGGCTTTCTTTGCACAGTCTGAATGTACAGATGAATGTAGAGGGATGCTGTATGGGAATTGCGCAAGAATGGTGAGGACACTAATTGTAAGTATGCTCAAGCAACTGCAGCTGGGATGTTGAGAAAGCACATACATCACACTAATTGTTTTACTGACCTTGCATGCTTGACAAGTAGAAGCTCTCTGTTAGATACCGTAGGCCTGTGAGAAACTCTAAGGCACGTTATCATTGTGCCTGAGATTCCTGCTTTGTTGTGAGAAAGAGCACAAGGCTGACCCTGCTTGAAGCCTTGAAATACAGGCGTGCTCAGCAGGCCCAGTGACCTTCTACTAGGGCTGAATTCTGCAGCCTCTGCATCCCCGCTTTTGTCACCTCTGCCCAGGAGCTTAGGTGCTGCTTCAGAGATCCCCCGGTAGAGAGGTAACTGAAATAAAATTTGCTCTTTGCAATTGCATTTGTGGGCTCTGGTCGCTTCTTGCGACGAGCCTGCGTTGGTTCACATAGATGCCCAGCAGCTGTGTCCAGCACCAGGCCACCAAGTGCAGAGACAGCCCCCTGGGCCTTCTGGGCACAGGGGCTGCCTCAGGGCCAGCACCCCAAGGGCCAGAAGCACGGTGGCGGGAGGGGCAGCAGGCAGGCCTACACAGGGGGAGCCATCACCCCCATGTCACAGTGCAACCACCCGGCAACACAGCAGTCACAATGCCCCAGCACAGGATAGAAGGGACCATCCTCCTGTGTCTGCTGCCAGAACTGGTCCAGGGGCAGCCTGAAGACATCTGAGAGCAAGTCCTTGAAGAGCCAGTGGAATCATTTGGTGGGGGCTGAGGAAGGAAGACCAGAGGAAACTGGATGAGGCTGCTGCAGGCTCACTGCTGCAAGGCCAGCTTCCATTGTGGCCACCTTCAAAGCTCATCTGATGGATGGAAATCCTTTTCAGCTGGAGAGCAGTGGAAAGACCAAGGGAATGCGTTCTTGAAGGAGCACTGCACAGCTTGCCATCCTCATCCCCTGCAGAGCCAGGGGCAGCAGCTGTAAGAAATGGGATGCAGAGAGTTTGCCAGGGGTCCTAGCGTTTTGGAGCACCCACTGGTGTCCTGCAAGGCTTGAGAAGGATTGTTGCCCCCAAGGACAATCACGTTCGGGGCATTTGGCCACTCCCAAAAATGATTCCACATTGAGGGAGAAAAGGGCTTGAATATCTCCTGAGAAGCATGACGAGTCCGTGGGACAAGGAGGCAGGTCTTGCTCACATGCTCAGGAATAAGCGATCACCAGCACTGGCTGGGGTCAGGATGGAATTTTCCCCTGGGGGTTTTTCACCTTCCTCTGCAGCATTGATCAAGACCACTTGTCAGGTCTCCTCTGGTCCTTTTTGGTCCAGTTACCGCCTGCTGCTCATGTACCTTACCATTAATGGACAGTTTGGCTTACTTCACTCAGATTAGGTTGAACCACCGAGATACCCTGCAACATTTTTTACTTTTAATCACAGCAGACATATTTTTTGTAAAAGTGTTTTTCTGTTCTCTACTCACACTTTCCCCTTCCCTCTACTAAACTCTAAGAAATGAAAAAGCTACCATACACATAGTGCGTGACTTGTTAGAAGTCTTTCCTGATCAAATAATGCACTAACATACTTTTGAAATTGCAAGGCCTTTGCATTTTCTAACAATTCTGTTTGACATCACAAAGAATAACTATGTTGTTGTCAAAATTCCCCTAGTTGCCAGCTAAGTGGAAAACCATACTTTGTTTTGTGGACTAGATATCTGTAAATTTTCCTTCCTTTTTTTCCTAAAGTAAAGTTCAGAGAATATTTTTGCCAAATTATGTATTTGCTTTCTTGCTATGGAACTATTTTCCAAATTGCTTACAGGAAAATACCGTTGCCATGCCATCCTTTCTTATCTAGACTCTAAATGCAGAAAGTTCAGTGTTTTAGGTGTTTCTACATTTATGGAAACACAGGAAAATCAGTTATTACAAACTAATTGATGGAGGTCTTGCTGAATATCACAGCCTATGTAGATCAAATTTGGCGTTCTGATTACTGATTGCGTCAATAATCAGGAAGCCAAATTATCATGGCTTCTACAATGCGTATAACACAAACGTTTCTCACTCAAAGTTTGTTTCTAGATAATATTAAACTCATTATTCAAGCAATATTCCGTTTTAGGGAGAAAGTCAATATTCCTGGAAAAGATACCAATGCCCATTAGACTTCCAGCGACATTTAATGTACTTATCATTTCAAGAGAAGACTAGCGATTTATTCCCCATTAACTCTGCATCACATTCCAAAACATAGGGTAACTTTTATTCATAACAACCTATGACGTAACAAAGCCAGAGAATTCAGAGGTCAAGGTCTGTTATATTGAAGCTAAGAATCACTAAATTGTCTCAAATACTCATTTTGATAAAAAGTACAGCACACCGACAATCTAAAATGTACAAATTGTGTATGTTCCTTCTCAGCAGAGCTGCATTCCCTGTATGTTCCAGTGCAATTAATGCCTATTCTAGTGACAAGAGTAGGTAAGACTGTATTTCTCCTATTCCTTTTACAGAATGAACAGGTGACAGATTGTGAGCTGTATGTTAGTTCCTCCTATGGAATAACTGAAGATTTAAAAATAAACCCTTTCCTGTCCAATACTCTTGAAGGAATGGGGGCTGTACACCTGTACAAGTAAGGACAGTGTTTGCTTGAAGGTGAAATTAAAGAATGGAACTTGTCTGTCATATGAGTGAAACTGGATATAATTAAGATTAATCTTTTAAGTGCAATTTGAACTTTTTTTGCTATTGGAAATCATTAGGAGAAAATAAATACAATGAAACTATGTTCTCCGGGATTTTTCTTAAAAATCTAACAAAGTTTGTGCAGGAGGTGGTTGGTAGGTACATCACAGTCATGGTACACTCTGTCAGTAAATCCTTTACTGTGTTTCTCTTACATGCAGATTTTAGAGAAAGCATGCTCTGAGCTATATATTAAAAACCTGGGACAAAGAAGCTTGAATGATCATTATTTATCCTGATACATGATTTGTAAAGTTACACCACTGCTTTAAAGAAGCTGTAAAGAGCAGGAAGTACCTCAGAGCCTAAACCTGGATGTATAACTCACACAAAGTGCAGCAGAGTGGTGTTACCTCAATATCATGATGGAGATAAGAAGTAATGAGGAAAATGAGCTCCTGTCCTCAAAGGCTCCAGGCACCACTTACCAACAGTCTACAAAAACATGTTGTTCTAGGAACTCTGCATGGCAGGTCAGCCTTTGGCAGGCTATAAAAGTGAATTAGTTGGGGATTAAAATTTAGCTGATACAATAAAGCTAGTAAGTATGATACTGATAATTTTAAACCTAATAATTCATTTTTAAATAGCTTTGTAAGTGTTTCATCATGGCAAATCATTATTTTGAAGCAAATACATTAATTTATCTTTTGTCTAATGATAAAATTGATTCTCTAGTCTGATATTTGCCAGGCCACAGCATTCTCTTGGCCACTGAGTACCTGTTCGACAAAAGAGATCTGTCAGTTTTCTAGGATATTTACCATGCAATGAGAAATACAGCTTTCCAGAATTTTTGGTTAATTCACGATTGAGCTCCAGGGAACCAGCTGCAGCTGGATGAAACAAAATATTGTGGAGTAGAGACATCTTTTTCTGTGAACGGCAGCTTAAGCTTCTGACATATAACAAGACAGTGGACAGAGAGCTTTGAGATTTTGGTGTGTCTTTGAAAGATGAAGAGCCTGCCTGTAATAACGTCCTATTCTGAAAAGCAGATTATTTTATGATCTTAAAGTAGCAAATGCACATAACTGGTTTATACACTGGAGAGATAATAAGAATTAAAGTTGTTATTTCAGATTTATTTATTTTAAATTTTTCCTTCAATAACTGGTTATTTTTGGTTTATATTTTCTACTATGTCTCAGCCCTAGAATACATATTTCTCTCTCTAGACTCTTGTTTTCACTATCATACTATAAATAAATTATGACCAGACCTGTGTGAAAAAAAGCCATTTTGATTCACAAGGATTTCATGCAAACATATTTCTCTGTTTCACTTCACAGAGTTCAGCCCTTGAGTTTGTCTTTGAATTTCAACTTCAAAGGAACCTAAAACTGCAACCTGAAATTTAGTCAAGGTTGCAAAGCTTTGCCTTGTTTCAGGTCAAAAGCTCACAAAAGTGTTGAATTCCTTGACCAAAGCAAAATCAATTTGCTGGGAAAAAACCTCCAGTAATACACAATTATCTTGTTCCTTTAAGTTCAGCAAAATTCAAACCCATTAAAATAATCAGCTATGCATTTGCAATCCCCACTAACATAGTCTTGACTCCTTTGACAACTTTGAGAAATGCCCAGTTATAACCACCACACAAACACTGATTGAGAAAATAAATATATATTTCACTGTAGAGTATAATACCATTTGTTTTGTAAAATAATCCTACATTTAAGTAAAATGGTACTGGACAAGTGCTATGTGAAGTTACTTTCCTGCTCCATAGAATCATGACATCTGCTAAATTTACAGCCTTTCCATACAACTGTTTAAAATTGCTTTCAGCTACTTTTACACCACAAACTAGTTACCATTCCAACTTCCCTCCTCCCCCAGCACCTCTTTTGTATAGCTATTGGCACAAACTTCAGGCCTCTGAAGCAAAACGCAGCGCAGCAAGAATGTCTGAGTACACATGCACACTGCACAAGTAGGAAAGGACTGACAGGGTCAGTACCACTGTAGTAGAGCCAAGGCCCTAGACCTCAGGGTAGTATAACTACAATCTTCGGCAAGCTTCAACAAATCCCCTCATTATTTGCAGCTATTCCTAGTACTGTGGACATGGCTGGAACATGCTCTTGTAAATACCGATCACTATTTTCGACTCAATAAAGGCAGAGTTAATGTCGTCTCAGTCTACAGCTTGACACTGAAATTTCTGGTTTTCGTTAATTTTTATGCCATTAAATTCTATACTCTAGAAAGGCGGAAGACTTCATGTATTCTGACAGGATATCTATCAAGTGAATAACTTTCTGCTCACCCTTCTTTTCTAAGAAAGAGGACTTCTAAAAGTATAGCAATAGTAAAAATACATAGTAAAAATTAAATTTTTATTCTTTAAACACAAACAGTAAACAAAACAAAGGCTTAGCCATCTAAGAAGCTTTGCTTGAATTAAAAAAGTAAAGGTTCTTGAAAAATGTGGCTCCAAATGACCTGGACAGCTGTAATACCATACATTTTATCCATTCCATGGCTAAAGAAGAGACAATATACTCCAAATCCCCCTTTTGATACCAGTCTAGCAGCACCTTTTACTTTCCTTATTGCACTGTTTTATCTATAGAAGGCAAGTGAAAATCCTATTAAGAGAAAATTTCACAGCGCCTTGGATTATTATTTCTTTCTTCTGTAATAAATGTGATTTCAGAAAAGTTATGTCATCCATTTGTCCTTGCTACTTCACTTTGGGACTTGAGAAGAAAGCTAAGCTATGTTAGGTTATGTCTTAAAATTTTGTCTGCACAGGCCTAAAGGAGCACAGACAATGGCAGGAGGGGGAGCCCCAATAATACCCTGCTGGGTGATCCAGTGTCCAGGCATCAGCAACTGTGGAATCTGAGATCCAGGCCCAGTGACTGGGCTGGCCGAGTGCCTGAGCTGAGCCCTGGGTGGGATCCTGTGCTGGTTAGACTGAAAATGGGTAAATTTTCTTCATGCAGTTAGAAACCTTTCTTTTTCATAGCTGGCACACTCATTATTTGGACTTAGTTTGAGAACAAGCAGTAACACCCCAGCACAGAGTTAATGTTTTTAATTGCTCTGGTCTGAGAGCCAAAGACATTCTGAGCATATTTTCCAAGTGGCTGTAATAGATCTTACATTAATACGACATCTAAAAATATAATAGTTTTTTTCTTGAAATTCAGACAACTGTGAATTGTCAAAATCTAATTGGTTTTGAGTTTTTTTGTTAAAAATGAAAGAATTCTGCAATTATCTTTGTAATATTTTACACTGCTCTAGTTATAGTAAATAATAAAGTAATGTAAATTTGTATCTATATAAATCCTGGCTTCAATTTTAACGTTTCATCTGTTCAGAAGCATTTTCACTCCTCAATATTAAGAGATTGTTTGCTAAAGGGAAAAGGGAGAAAAGTAAGTACTGGATATGTTTTCTGAATCTTCTGGATAATTTAGAACACATTTCCCAAATGAAAGTTCCACTTGTAGTGTACAACAGAAGGAACAGAAGATGTATGCCACTGACTCTGCATACATTGGTCAGAACCTATAAAAAGAGCCACTGTACTTTTTTGTGCTTTAGTAGTGTAGGGCATGTGGAGCTCATAAGAAATACTCTTATCTGAGAAACTCACAACAACCAAGTAAATAATTTTGTTTTACAATGGCCAGCAATCAGTACGTAAACACTCTTTGGGATCAGCAATCTGAACAAACGTCTCTCCAGCAGCAGTCAAAGGCTCTCCCCAGCAGCTCAGGGCAGATTCACTGTGTCCACCTGAAACTCCAGTGTGCAATTGGTGAGAATGTGTTTGCTCAGTACACCCAACTAATGCAGCTGTACTGCTTTGGTCCCTTGCATGGTGCAGCACAGTGCTATATATACATGGCGATGTATTTACAACGTAGAGTGTGATTAAGCCCACACCTCCTTTCCAAAAAGGTCTCAGGATTTTTACCAGCCAGAGAGGAAGACTGACTTTTTATTTCAACCAAAAGACATCAGTGTCTTCCCCACCCTATTACAATTTCAAAACAGCAGGATGACTTACAGTTATGACAAGTGGCGCCACTGTATCCACTCCCATCGCAATTGCACTTGAAGCTGTCCCACGTCTGGGTGCATTTGCCACCATGTTCACAGTGGTTGGGCACACACCTGTAAGGATGAGATGCAAAGACAGAAAGAAAAACCTAAATGAGCATCAAGATTTACACACAGGTAAATTGTGAGCTACCCAAGCAGTGTATGCTGTCCTTGCCTGGTAATTAATCCTTGTTATTTTAGGCAGATTAACAGAATTTATATCTGGACACACAAATGCATAAAAGATGATAAATCAATGCTCTGCTGCAACCCTTTTATAAACAGTAAAAAAGGCACAATAAAGGTGGAATATATACACCCATCATAAATTAGGATTCTAAACTATGTATGACTGGTACTTCGCTGTCAAAACAAAAAGAACATCACCAATCACACCTCCTCCTGCTGTGCAGGTGGTGTCATGCCTCAAGGACTCCAGTCCCACAAGTGACTGAAAGTGAAAGAAAGAATGCCAGTCAGTTGCTATTTATCTTTCTGTTGCCAGCAATGGGATAAAGTGGAGGCAGATCCTGTTGGCTAGGATGAAAATTACTAATGCTGCATTATTAAAATAAACAATAGGCTTCAGTATAAAAGCTGTAAAAGTTTTCTCTTCACAGGGATTTGTGGCAAATGTTGTTCACCTTTCTCTCATCCACTTGCTTTTCTTCTCTAGCTACGCTGTTACTGGAAAGTGGAAGGAATGTAAAAAGAAAAAATGAAACAGGAAAAAACAAAGTTATAGCAGAACACATATTTATTGTTTGAAATATTATCTAAATGTGTTTTCAAATATTTGAGTTTGGCCAGTTTCTTTTCTATCAAAGATAAAAATAGGAACTACCATGTACTTTCACCTTTGAAACTATTAAATCTCGTTTCTTCGAGAGGGCTTTGAAATACGATTTCAAATAATTTTTTTTTTTTTTTTTTTAAATTTGTTCCAGTCAGACTGAATACAGGTTCTGCATTTTTTACCAAGAACTAAAGGAGCTTGTCTTTCATTATGAGTTTGCCAAATATAATTTATGAACTACATTTCTTATTATGACATTAAAAATAAAAATTAGGAGAACCCCTATTAGACAAACAAATTCAAATATTTTTACAAATGCATTACAAATCAAGTATGCCTATCTCTATGATAAATCTGAAGTTCATCATATTCCTGTGATAGTTAACAATACTCTATTACATATAACCCAAGGACAGCTTTACTTTTCTATATTGCAAATTATTGAAACTGAAAGTATCTGGGTGAACCTCCTATAAGCTTCATTCTCATATCTGCTCAAGTTCCCATTAACAGCATTGGCATACATGACTCAACTACAAGAATAACCTATGTCATGATATGCATTAGAGACTTGAACATTGTGGACTCGTATTTATAAAAGTATTTTGGTTTTATGCGTGCCGGAAGAAGTACCTCAGAACATACACAACATAGATGTCTTGCGTGCTCTATCATCCTTTAGTAGTCAAGGCTACCCATTACTTCTTTTTCAGAAAGATCAGAAAATACTGGCCTGGTTAAAAATAATGCTTAAGAAATACTCCTCTAAAGCAAAAAACAAAGCATGTAAAGTTTTTATTTTCACAATAAAACTACCTGAGGTAATTATCACAGTTCAATAAACTATGTTGGGGTTTAAGCAAATTCATTTAGTTTTGTAAGTGTGGCAGGCTAAATGCCCAGATAGAGCTCATTACTGCTATTCAGCTAATCGGTGGTGATGACTTTCTGTTTTGTTCTCAATATCACAGAAGAAAAACAAGAGCATGTAATAGCACATTCCTAAATGCCCAAACAATTAACAATTTATATGAATCCATAGCTGGTGGGTACAAGAGTGGGGAAAGTAGAGAGCAGTGATATTTCAAAAATAATCTCATAAAAGTAACTTTTATTCAAGGATATAAAAATCTACGAAAGTTCCTAAATCTGAATATGGTTTTGTATTTTTTCCAGCCTTTCAAAATAACTGCTTTTGATGCATTTTCTTTTTCATTTACATTTGAACACACATCACTTTAAAGGTATTTTTCCAATGGCCAAACTAAATATTTTTCTACGTGAATTTTGCCAGCTATTTAAACAAAGTCTCACACATAATGCCAGCAACTATTTTCACATTTTAGTGTGGCATAACTCACTATTATTGTACCATAACTAGTAAAGATTCTGCATTATTGACTATATAACTGAGGTAAATGACTTAATCTAGGAAAATATGAAAACCAGACACTTACTGTGCTAACAGAAACAATACTCAGCAGCGAGGGATGAGCACAGCAGTGACTACAGAGCAAACACACAGCATCTCAGAGCCTTTCACTGGTATGGGGTGGTAATAGAGAAAACAGTTTTGTGAGGCGTGAGCGGGTGGATGATCTGCTCAGCCTGGCAGTAGAGCTGTGAGAGGAGGTGGAAAGGTTGAGAAGTATCAGGGAGCTGGAAAAGGAAATTGACTGGTGGGATCAAGCTCTGGCTGCCAAGGGGCAGGTAAGACCAGCAAGAAACTAAGATCAAGGGATTTCTGTATCCTCCCCTTGCTTGGCTGAGGAGGGCAGGTCAAGGGAAAGGGATGAATGGAAGAAAGTCCATACTCAGGGTGGCAGGAGAAACAGCCCCCTACCCACTCCACCTTCCCAGGTGCTTCTGTCCAACAAGCAAGAGGCTCAGGATGTGGAATGCAGCAACTTGAGGAATAAGGGTGAATGGAAGCAAGTTCCTGGCCAGCACAGGAGGATGGTTCCTCCTGTGACCACCCCACCCTTCCACGTTCCCTTGCAAAACAGGTATGAGGCCTTGCAAGCGGAACCAAACAACAACATTGAGGGAGGTGGTTCCACTGAGCTTGGAGGTGCCTCAGAGTCAGTCACCCTGCACCCTCCATCAAAACAGCTCCCACCAAGATAAAAAGGTGGTTTGTGGTCATAGGAGACTCCCTTCTAAAGGGAACAGAAGGCCCTATATGCAGGCCAGACCCACTTCTCAGGGGAGTCTGCTGCCTCCCTGGGGCCAGGGTTAAACATGTAAAAGGGAAACTTCCTGCCCTGGTTAGGGCCTCAGACTACTACCCACTAATAATTTTTCAGGTAGGCAGTGATGAAACTGAAAAGGGAAAACTAAAGACGACCAAGAGAGACTTCAGGGCCTTGGGAGAACTGGTCAAGGGATCAGGAGCACAAGTAGCACGCTCTATCCCAGCCAGGATTGCTGATAGATAATGGATAGTGGATTAGTGTTCACCTCTGACAGCTCCCTCAGGATGTATCCAGTCTGTATCTTGCATGTATCCAGTGTGGCCTTCTGGACTCGTGAGTGTCCAAGTGGTGTAGCAGGTCACCAACCATTTTCCCTTGGATTAATGGGGCTTCATTCTGCTCTCCATCCCTGTCTTCTGGCTCAGGGGGCTGGGTACCTGGAGCACAGCTGTTCTGATCTATTAAAGACTGAGGCGAAGAAGGCATTTAGTACCTCAGCTTTTCTCCCATCTTCTGTCACTATGTTTCCCTCTGCACCCATCAGGGATGGAGATTCTCCTTAGCCCTCCTTTTGTTGCTGATATATTTATAGAAACATGTTTTATTGCCTTTTACAGCAGTAGCCAGGCTCCAGTTGGGCTTTGGCCCTTCTAATTTGCTCCCTGCGTAACTTCATGGAATTCTTGTATTCCTCTTGAGTAGCTTGCTCCTCCTTCCAAAGGTTATAAATTCTCTTTTTGCTCCTAAGTTCCACCTGCAGCTCTCCATTCAGCCAGGCTGGCCTTCTTCCCGAACTGCTCGCCTTCCGGCACACAGGGACAGCCTGTTCCTGCACCTCTAAGATTTCCTTCTTGAAGAGACACCAGCCTTCCTGGACTCCTTTGTCCTTCAGGACTGCCTCCCAAGGGACTCCGCCAACCAGCCTCCTGAACAGATCAAAGTCTGCCCTTTGGAAGTATAAAGTAGCAGTTCTGTTAACCACCCTTCTAACTTCTCTGAGAACAGAAACCTCTACCATCCTAAGTAATGACTATTCCATCATTTCTTTGTTATTTGCTGATTTATTAGCAATATTTAATCAGTAATATTAATGATATTCCTCAATAAGAACTGGTATAGATACTGTTGTCTTGCTTTCAGCTGTGGTAGGAGCCAACCCACAGACTTTCACCTCCTTTTACCTTAAATACTGTAACTATCCTCTAGAATGTGTATTTTTTCCCAGTCCTCAACAACAAAGGCCAAAGAAAAAGATCCAATTTCCCTTCCTAAATAAAACCCATGCCATTTCATTCATTTTCCTCTGATGTTCAACAATGCCCTCCTTCTTAAAAGTATATATGGTATTTCTCCAAAACACCACTTGGAAAACTGGCCTCTTTTATGCTTTACCTGTAGTCAAATTATTTGTAACAGATCTATTTTAATCAACTGTCATTTTAAAACTACAGATTGAAACTTTGACCTTCCAGCAGGATGAGAGAAAACTGTATGTTAAAAGTTTTTCCTCACTGTCTGCCCAGATATACTCAGCACAAGGAATACAAATGGTCTATCCATGCACTGAAGGTTTAACATTGCCTGAAGCTTTAATATTTCCTCAGAGATGCTATATACAAATATTAAGTAAACCACGAAGTTTCACCACACCTCTAGACTGGCCAAGACAGAAAACCGGGAGCAGGATGCTCACACAGTCTGCAGGAAACACTGTTTTCTCCCAAACGCATCTTTGGACCAACCAAGAACAACACTACGGTTCAGACATACTATTTTACTGTCAATCAGGCTACTTCTACCTGCCATCTTTACTAAGGGTCTTTCCCTCATCATGAATGAATATTTAGATGTCAGATCATAGAGTATGGTCTGTGAGTCCCAAGGAAATACGGCAACTAGGAGTAGAGTCAGATACCTGGCCTAAGCCCCCCATGCCCCTGCCAGAAAAATAAGGGACTGCCTGTGCCAAATGAATCGGGACCAACAAGAGATGTTTCTTCGCATGAAGATATGAAATTGTGAGAAGCTGCTCTTTTGAGGACTGTAGGTTATAAACAGAAAATATTTTGAGAAACTAGATTGAAATATAAGACAATATAACTAGAAAATAAGAGAAGTCCGACATGGAGGTAGGAATGACCAAGGCATGGAGGGAAGAGTCTGGCCAGGCAGCAATTTCACAAAAAGGGATCTAGGGAATTCCATATATGGTACAGTGATACTAAGTGAACACACATGACTACTGCCAACAAGAAAAACAACAAAAAAAAAAGAAGAAAAAGAAAAGGGATCTCATAATGTGGATGTAAGCAAGAGAATGATATGAAGGACCCACGAAGAAATCCTCACACCATATTCAGCAGATCTGAGCAAGGACTAATTTTCAACTGTACAAAAAGTTGTCGGAAACAGGAAGGTTACAAGCTGTTATAAATGTCCTCAGGGAACGGGACTTTGCAAGGAGGTTCATTAGTGGTAAAAGGCATTTTAAGAACAACTCAAAATAACATACATCAGGTATGACTTGAATATGTTTGGTCCTGCCTGAGGGTAGGAGAACAGCCTCAGAGACTTCCCCAGACTCTTTTCTAATCCAGATATTTTCATCCCATAAGAAACAGAAAGCATTACATTCAGTCTCTTAATTTCTCATTATATGACTACATTTGCTTAGTGGTATGACTGCTGTTTAATCTCTGTGAGTCAACAGGTTTTGGTCACTACCTCAGTCTTTTTAGAGGCCCATACTCTCCCAGGGCAGGGATGTTTAATACATTAACTAGCTTCCCAAGACAAATTGTGCCCAAGGTGTACAGTTATTGACTCCAACTCTCAGGGTTAGAGTTCATTTGAGCAGGAAGACAAAATGTTATTTTGTGCAGGAAGTCAAACGTGCAGATGGCCACACATAGATTGTTAAACAGAAGCCCCCAGGAATGAAGAACCATCACAAATCTCACTATTCTCTGCTGTACAACACAAACTTTTCTCTTTGTTCCCTGCCTTTTCCTTTCTCTTCCTGCTTCCCCTTCACACTGCCCATCCCTAGCACAAGTGCAAAATACAGCTTGTGTGTAGCTATAACCTAAACTAACTCTCTGCGTATATAAATTAGAAACTACCCTGCCAAGAAACACTACCAAAACATTCACCTGCGCAATTACTCCTCTATATGAGAGGTCAAAAGGAAGGAATGAACAACACACAAGATATATTTGTCATGTACTGCTCACTACTGTTCTGAAAATAACTTAATGCTACAGCAATAATGACAGCATGAATATTTCTATAGACCTGAACAGAACATTAAAGGCTTTTTGCAATGGAAAATAAGCTGGGTTGAAGCATTCTTAGCATGAAATTAAATCTTTTCCTTCTCATCATCAAATCTCTATCTAATCATGTTCCTGCTTATACCTCACCTCTCATTTTTCTCCCAAATTGTTTCTGTTTTACTTTTTTGTCCATTTCTGTGCCTCAGAACTAACAACCATCAGTTTGTTTTAACTGGTCTTACAGTACTTTTCCATTAGTTGCCTTTTTTTATCGCCTCCAAACATCTCTTTAAAATCCATATCCTTTATCACAATTTCTGTCAAAGATCCTTCAAAATGCATACTACTATCTTTGTTGCGTACAATGTTCTGTCACCATTGACCTTCATTTACACCCACAAAAGACTATTAAAATATGCTTAAAAACCAACCTTTTTTTACAGTACAGGGCTACTTGACTACTCAAGAAGACCATCACAGATTATGTCTATAATTTGTAAGAGCAATAAATAATGCTTTTATCTGGTAGTCTGAATCACTAAATATTAAAGTACGTAGCTTACATAAAAGACCTACTGTAAACTAGTAACAAAAATCACAAAAACATTCCAAATGTATGCATCTGTTTGCAGTGATATTGCTCTTTAATAATCAATAGAACACATCCCACTTGTCATGGAAAAATAGCACTGAACAATAAAATAATCCACATTGCTATTGTGCAGTCCTACTGTATGAACATCAAACTAAAATTACCCACTTCACAGACAGTACCTGATTTTCAGAGTGTCCTAAACAAAGGTAAAAACAGCTGGTCTGACCTTTAAGATTATTTCTTATTTCTTACAACGTAACAAGTGTTTTAAGTGACTTTGAGATTTTCAGCAACAGGATTTGGATCTCTGCAAGGCAACAGAAAGGGCAGATGGGAGGGACTGTAAAATTAATTCAGATTTGCAATAATTCCCAAACTAGTTTCATTTGCTGCTGACTTCTACCCTAATTGTGCACAGATGCATATAATTAACAATGGCAGAACTAAACAATCCTTCCTGAGCCAAGAAGGACTTACCCTTTCGTTATCGCTTACTGTAATACAAGGCCTTCATGTTTCTTTGGTGAACATTATCACACTTTTCCTGTCATGAGAATAAAACAAAACGCTTTGCACTTTTAAAGACTGTGATTTACAAAGAGCAAATCAATATTAAAATATGCAGTGACATTTGGTTAAGCAAAGTTCCTTCAGGGCATATTCTAGAAAAGGCTGCCAAACAGTTGTTCAGTGTTATCTTCAGACCAATAAGGTGCTATTCTAAGCTGTTTGCATTAGATTAATGAAGGACTAATGCATAAATAAAAATACCACAGTTAACTCATTTGGATCAAGAGATCCTCTTGGATTTGTGCAGTTTTTATTTTGTATATGACAGAGTAGAGATGTATTATGTCTTTCTTTCCTACTGCTTTTCATTTCCAGAGCACTTCAGAAATTAGCCCCTTAAAATGAAATTATGCTGGTTCCACTTTAGCAATCACAGGAGCTGGACAACCCATTTTTCTGCATTTGTTGCAGAAAACTGCCTGCACCTGTTATGCATAACTTAGGATCTATGGTGGCTGATGGCTGAACACCTACTGAACAGCCCAACCTGAACTGTTGCCACTTTTGCTGAAGCCAAGCAGGTGTGGGTGAATCTACCGCATCTTCTAACAAGAGGGAATTTCCCAGCTCTGGTATCCCTTCTGTCAGCTCCTAGCGCTTGCTTCATGTTAACAGGAGCTGTGGCAGGACAGAATGGTGTATTGGGTACCACTTGCTTAGCTGTCCATCTTCTCTGGGGTGGGATGGGGAGGAACAACAAGACAAACTAGCTGGAAATAGCCCAAGCTGCAAACTGGGCTACGCTGTGATAATCTTACAGAGGCAGAGGATAAAATCACAAATTCATTTAAAAAATCAGGCTGGATTAAGATAATTTCTGTCGCACAATGCTTTACTCAGCAAACTCAGAACCTGATCTTCAGCTGATGCAAAAAGCACATCTGCATCTATCTTAAATACTGTCTTAAGTCTGTCTGAAAACAAAAGGAAGAATAAAGAGTTATGAAAGGCCAGCTTCTAAATATGATCTATCTCCAATGGGGTTTTACTTAACTTTGTTCACTACCCTGTGAAGAGCTGTGCCAAGTTAGCAATCAGATTAAGGATTTCTAGAGCAGATGAGAGCTACTTTGTGTAACATTGTTTTGCATTGGTGTTTTTGAGTTTATTATTTACACAACCAAGTAGAAGAAGTGGCAGTTAGTCACTAAACTAACTTTCCCAATGTGGCACATTCAGCCCTCTTGGGGTTATGAGAAGATGTGTTAAGCACTGAGAAACCCCAGAAGAATCTCATGGGTTTTACTCACTAGGTTTCTGAAGAAATCTCTAGATCTTTTCACGTATTGCCCTGTTCAAAATCTGGCTGGATTAATTTTGTATTCACGTAATCACCTTTCTTTTGCTGTTTCAAGTAGATAAAGAACATGCTGGCTCGCCTTGAGAACAAACCATAAAATTGATTCTTTGATGTCTTGTTAATTATTTATTACTTCTGCATTTTACAACTTGAATCAAATACAGCTCCTGAGATTTTGAGACATGAACTTCACTTTATAATCAATGTTAGACAATTGGAAAAAGTTTCTCATGTTCTTTAGTAGATTGTAGTTGTCAGAGCACATAGACTAGTGAGCAGCCTGTATAATACAGAACAGTGACTACTATATCATGCTTTGAATCACCAGGCAAATACACAATTTTATAGAGCTTTGTTTTAATTGAGTTTACTCCTAAATTTATCTTTTGGGGAATAAAGAAACTGATCATTATAAATCTTTATGTTTCTTCCTGTAATGTAAAGAATTACTCAGTAATAAAGATGATTATACAACTGATGGGTGATTTTGTATTAAAAGCTTCTTTCTGCATCAATCAAAACTGAGCGTGGGCCACCACTCCTTGCTGCTCACCATAACAGATCTCATCTCTTACTGTACTTGTTTTGGTCCCCAGTATCTCAACCAGGGACAACAGCTATCTCATATTGATCTTCAACCAGGTGATAAAAATCCTGACGCATCATATGCTAAAAGCACAACTTATTAAATATGTCTTGCTTTGCATATTTATAGTACATGAATCACCTTGATGATCATGAAGCTATAAGATGCCATCAACAACTATTGATGTAAGTATGGTCTTGTCTTAGCATCCTATTTTACTAGCTTGGGTGTGACATAATGACATTGAGCCATATTTCATACCTGGTAGGTTTTGAGTTGAACATATTGAAAGTCAATGTCCCAGCTGTTATTATGGTATTGTTGTTTAAAGGAAAATTAAGGTAAAACTTGATTTTGCGTTACTAAAGTGATGCTGATCTTGTAAAGTGCAGATTGCTTAAATGATTTTATTTTAAAATTACTAAAAAATGCTGGTACTCCTAAAACACAAGAGCAAGTGGTATTTTACTTGCCTGGCATGAGTGAGTTCTGATTCACCTAAGACACCATATTTTTGTATTTTACTCTTTACCATCATCACTGTCAGGAATCTGGCCACTTTCTTCACTGTGATAGACACAATCTGGAAGTTCCCCTACAAACACTAATTCGAAGGTAAAGTTAGGATAAGTCCTGATGTCTTGACGGAAACTGTGTATCTTGCATTAACATTTACATTATAAATTGTTAATTCCAGTGGATGGTTCCAGTAACCATATGACCAAGAGAGTCTGCTCTGTAAGCATTGTAGAAAACACTTTCTGCTTAAGCAGTGAAGGTTTTTCCCCTCCAAAACAAAAATATGGTCTTGGCAGTAATGCAAAACACATAGTCTGTGCAATGAAGCGAACGTGAAATGGAAGTTAATGTTTCTGAGACACTTACTAATGGCAACTGGTATAAATGCCAGTGTCATTATTAAATCCCTAGCAGAACACGTAAGCCAAGGACACTTATTTCTTCTGCATCTGAAAGAAATGCAAACCTTCCCTATTTCTCGGTGGAGCAAAAATAAACCTACCAAGTCGTTTAGTTATCCCACTGTACCATAGAGGAGCAGCTGAGGTCAGCATGCTTTTCTTGCTTGTTGTGCTTGCAGACTCCTAGTTTGCTAAATATTGGCAAGGACATATAGACAAAGTTCTCTCAGACATGAATTGAAATTTGACTTGCATCAATCATGAATGAATCAGATGTAGATGGCATTCACACATGATTTATTTCACATGGAACAC
This sequence comes from Pampusana beccarii, assembly GCA_013399365.1. Lineage (NCBI taxonomy): Eukaryota > Metazoa > Chordata > Aves > Columbiformes > Columbidae > Pampusana > Pampusana beccarii. Next base: position 46,144 of record VWYH01007510.1, read on the forward strand.
TCTCCCTGAGCTGACCCATACAACCACAAGCCTTAAAGATGTGTGTTCATCGTTCATTAGAGGTAATATAATGTTCATACTTAGTTTTAACCCTTTCCCCTTTCTCTAGTCACATTTCTTATCACTTTAGTTTGCAAGATTTTTGGATCAGAAAAAGGATTTTGATTTATATTCGCACAGGATACTATCACAGTGGAATTTCCTCCTTATTATTGCAGTCATCAGGAACAACAATGATAATAAATAGTAACAGAGAAATGAGTTATTTCTCCTGCAGATCATCGTGGAGCATATTCATATCACTTGCTAAAAACTACGCAGTCTGCTTTTTTTCCTTTATTGTGACAATTCTGCCCTCTACCATAACCAGCAATATGCTCAGCTAAAATATCGTGTATGAAATATGAAGCACACGGGTTCAACTGACTTATCTCCCTGTCCTTTGTGTGTGTACCTAGTGCACATCAGTATTTTATCCTTTTATAGAAGCCCTATAACATTTTTACAAATTGCAATACAATGAGTGTTGTACTCCAAAGACATAGAAAGCAAGGATGTGCCAATGAATTAGCAGCTCTGCTGCAATGCAGTCACAGCACTGTGATAAATACACTACTACAATGCTCTCCTCACAACCTATTATTCAATTAATTTTCAATTTGCTGAAAACAGATATGTACAGTAAGTAATAAACAACTCATTTATTACCTAGAACTTGTGTAATTAACTGTTTTGAAGACAAAAGGCTTACTGCTAAAGTAATAAATAGGTGAGAGTACATGCATGTATGTGCATGTGTGTCCACACACCTACATTCAATATAGATAAATATACACACATGCTTTTTCCAAGAATGACAACAATTTCAAGTTTTTAAAAATGGGCGGCACTTTCAATAAAATAATTTATATTAAGAGCAAAAACTGTTTTTAAGAAGAATGTATCAACGAGGATACAACTGTCTTAATAACAGGTACTTGACTGTAAAAACTGTAATGACATGATGCTGGTATGCTCAATTTTAATTACAAATAGCTCATTGCTGGGAATCTGTTATTCTCCTTGTGTCTCCTAGGAGTTTTGTGATTGCCCTCTAGAAAAACTGATAGATTATAATTTCAAGTAGTTTAGAGGCTCTTGATTCTATTTTTCCGATTTTCAAGCGCTGCAATTTGGGCACCATAGTTCAGGCTCTGTCAGTATTTCAGTTTATCATAAGCTTTGGGTTCTCAAGAGTTTATATTTCAGTTACAAAAATTTACTCCAGAAATTCAGCACACAAAGCATAAGCCAGAAAGGAAATAAATAGTAGCATACTGCCAGCACTGATTCTGAAACAGCTCATGCAACTGGCTTACCATTTAGTATTCCAGGAGAGTAAGGACAGGCTGGTAGATAGTTTCAGAGGTTTTATTTTAAACAGAAGAGGAAAAGAAGGAAAAAATCCCTACGCAATATTTTGCTTTTGTTTTCCAGATAGTTTGTCATGAAATTTTTGACACTTGAAACAGACTGTCCAAGAGGAAAGGGCCAGATTTGATTAATATCTCTACTTGAACAAATGTTGGAAAACATGTTGAAATTCTTAAAATGTGTCATTTGACATGTTAAAACTGAAGTGTCTTTTTTTTTCCCTCAAAATGTAAGTTAAAATATACTATATGCATTACACTCTACCAAGTCAAATAATAACACCTTCCAGTTCTCTAATTCAAACTGAAAATATAGGTCCAAATATTTTCCTAAGGGAGCAATGGGTTGGAGCAGTTGAGTGGGGCAGTATGCAAGAAAATTGTTGAAAGAACTGGGAATAAGAAAGTAGCCTGAAAGTCACTAGATCTGACATGGGAGCAATCCAGACTGGTTGTGCAACATTACATGTCAGTGATACAAAAGAAATGTAATACCAAAAAAAAATAAATAATCAGATACAGAGAGAAACTGTATATAGAAGACAAAACTGCAAGTGAACAAAATGTGGAGGAAATAAAATGTTTAATCAGAAGTGTGACCACTGTTGGGGTCTTTTTGACTTTTCCATGAATATCTGCTAAAGCCTTTTGTTTACCTTATATCCAAAGAGATGTGTTGCTATATGTACAGAAGAAAGAACCATGATCACTGCTGCAAAAATGAGAAATATTTTCGTTGTTTAACTATTTAACAAGTGCCAGATATATGATAAACATAGTACGAGTCTTGCAGAAAAACTCCTCTTCAGCTGACAGTTTTGATAACAAAATATTACAGAATTAGCCCTGAAAACAAAAACATGTAGTTGATCTATTCCATTTGCTTATCAGAACCAGTTTATGCTTTATGTTCAATATTAGTGAGATAAAACATACTCAACTACAAAGTATTAATCACTACACGTACAGTTTTTTGCAGGACATGTCTGCTCAAGTAAAATTAAATCATGAATCATAACTATTTACATTTCAATACAATATGGACACAAATATCGAGATTAATGTAATATAAGATTAAAGTAGCTAATGGTATGCATTACTAAGATAATAATCCAAGAGTAATGATAAGTAAATAAGATTATTATATACACAGCGTGGACCTTGCAGCAACGAAAGGCTTATTAAATCCTTGAGGTGATAGCTGCTTATTTGCTCTTCAGTAGAAGAGACTTCCTGTCTTTTGCTCACTATACATTAAACAGAACAGATAACTGGTTTAGCTTATTATCCTTAAGCATATAGGTTGTCCATTTCATTAATGGCCTTACTTACAAACACCTTATTTTTCTCCTAAAACTTTGCTCTGTCTAGTTAGTCCTCGTCTCTTAACTTTAGCTCATTGAAAACATGTCAGCAATTCCTGCTACTTCATCTCCCTGTTACAAAAGAGATTGGAAAGAAACGCTGAAATTACATCCTCCTGTGGTCAAGTCTTTTCTTACTGAATGTTGCTGCTATCAAGAGCTTTGTAGCTCTTCCCTCTTTCCTTAATGAAGTGCTTACATTTTTGCACAGCAGGTAACGTAAGAGTGATCAGCGAAGAGAAGGGGTATCCTAGATGTTCAGTCATACCTATGCTGAGCTGTAGTTAGAAAACAATTTTTATGGTAAACTGTAACAAACGGTTGCAATAATCTCTGGCCAGGCACCACAGGTATGCATACCTGACCCTTTTTTCGCCCCTTACTTTACCTACAATGTTTTGACTCCTTACTTTCAGTCTTATGTGAAAATGTGCCCCACATTCTTTCCGTATTTTTCTCTTGACCTGACTTGGTTTTAAGCCCCAATTTCCAAATACACCGCTCTGTTCCCATTCCACAGGTTCTGAATAATCACTGTTTTCTCCTGCTCTCTTAGTTGTAATCCTGGTCAATACTAAAAATACCAGCAGTGTATCTACACAATTTGGTATACTACTTCAGGTCTGATACTACCACCAGATACATATCTCTTCTTCCTACCTCTTACTGATATGAATATTCCTGATCAGACAAAAGAATCCTGAATAATATAATAAAATCTTTGTGGAACCCCAAATTTTACTACTGTCATTTAATGTTTGTATATACAGGGTGTTGTCAGATATGCATAATTTATTCATGTCCCTGCAGAGAAGGAACAAGTGTACAGGTGGACTAAGTCTTACTGTGATAATGCTTAGGATGTAGCCTGAGTACTAATGCTCTGCTGTAGCCAAAAACGCGTTTCTGGATCAAGGATAAAACAAATCCTATGAACCAGCTTTTACAAATCTCACCTGATGAAATTAAACTAGGCTTTTGTTATTTATATGAATTTGTCCAACAGAAATGAGCCAGTAAAGCTTTGACAGCCTCTTGTGGAATCCACGGTCATTCTATAAAGCTTTGCTAAAACAAGATTTCTGAGATAGGTCCCCTGGTAGGTGCCTGTGGTTCCTGTTTCTGATGAACAAGGACCTACAATCTGCTCTGCAGAACAAAGCTGTGAAGACAAATAAGGAAAGCTTTTCTTTCTACAGAGATAACTCAGAAAAAAGTCAATAGCAGAAGGAAATCCTCTGAGTTTGGAAAAAAATACTCATTTTCTTCCTTGATCACTGTAGCAATTGCACATTTCAGTGTTTCATGGGAAGATATTTTTACCTGCTCTCCAGTGTTCAGGTATGGAGCATGGAAACCAAGGTCATATCAAGTAACTGCATACCATGTCACAGTAAAGCCATTATTTAAATTTTTTTCAGTATAAAATTATGAAATAAATTATATTTTTAAATGGCATTAGATGAATCAAGATTGCTAAACAGTCTGCACTTAATTCTTGGACTTTCACAAACCTCAATTTCGGTGGATGGCTCTCCACCTTAGAAATCAGGTATTTGGCCAAGCTATGTCAAACCCACTTAAAAATAATGCACAGTAATGCAGTAAACTAAGATTTAATAACTAAAGATTACTAGTTCTCAAATACATAAAAATTACATAGCAATGAAAAGCAAAACAAGTGTGAAAGTGGTAACCTGTGTGGCTTTCTGTTCCAGTCTGTAAGACACCACATCAAACTTGCCAAGCAACAATTAAAACATGAATCACATTTTCGAAATACTATTAGTGGTACTCACAATTAATTTATCCTAATAACTTACAAGAGTTTGCTCATCTTTGACTTCTTCCCTAAAACCAGAAAGACTCTTAAAAGTCTTAGCCATTTATTTGTGAATAGTGGTTCACATTTTAATACTTTAAATAGACAATGTTTCCTCAAGCTATAAGGTAAGTGTTATCTCTTATTTTCACAATATTCTGTAGTGAAGGACTGAAGTGTGACTTCTTTCCACCACAGTCGAGCAACTTCTGCTGCCAGACACATGTTCAGAGCTCCAGATGGAGACACTCAAAGGAATCGGCACAAAGGACTCACCTGGCAACCTAAGGTCAGTGCGCAACTAAGCTGAATTGATTCATAGTATACAAATCAAAGCAAATTTTGAAGTTAAAGTGATAGAATAACAAAACAAAAATCAATCTGGCGGATCGTCTTAAAGCAAATGGGAGTTTTGCAGCAGTGTTTAATGGCATCAGGGACAGGCTGAAATTGCTACCAAGCCTAGAAAAGTTGGAAAGCATACTTCTACCGCTCTTGATGATGTATAAACTTTAATACTTAATGTTTTATTAATAATTAAAAAATGGCATGGGAATTATCAGAAAATGAAGAAAAAATAAGTTTGTTAGCTGTGTATGGTTTTTAATGAGGAGTACTACTGTATATGCTTTCAACAGTGAGTTGCACTGTGACTGAGCTACTTGATACCTTCAAAGAGGTATTTTGCTAAACAATGCTGAAAAATCTGTTGTTTTAGCTACTCTGTGAGGAAAAATGTTATATTATTTAGCCTTTGACTAAACTGCAGCTGTAGACAGCTGCTACACAGATATCAAGTTCCAGAGCTGCATGTGTGTCTGATAAAGAAAAAAGTAGATGCAACGAGAAATAATACCATTATGTGAAAGTGTCATTCTTTGTCTTTCACTTCCATATACAGATATAGAGCTAAAAACTTGAACTGTGAATGTGTGAGAAGAAGAAATACAATGTTTAACCCACAGAATGCCTTTTGGTTCTTCATGAGGCCTTCTGAGGGCAGTATACATGTTATTTGAAATCCCTTAAGTATGTGGTATACACCCACACTCTGCATTTATTTGATTTATACTACACTAAAAACAAGGGTCAGATATCTCCCAAAAGACTTAGTGTCTACTCTAAGTTGCTCTCTTCCTTCACAGATCTTCTTCCTCCTTTCTTTAACTTTCCTGCTTTTACGCTTTGCTGTTGGGGGGGGAAGATGGAGGAAATTGTTTCTCCCTTGAACCAGAAAGTGTTGCTGGATACCCAGATTCATTGTTTCATTTAGAGCTCTCAAGCCGTATCGAGAGGATGCCATAGATATGACTAGCCTCTGTGCAGTATTGTCTATCTGTGCAAAATACCTGATAAGTGACAGTAGAGAATGAGGGTGACCTTACTGGCATTGTTTGGTAACAAACACAGTTTAAGAAACACATAGCTCTTTTCCTTTGCCCCTGCAATGTCTTTAATTCTACCTTTTTAGGTGGTTACTTTTAAACGTAGTTTATTTCAGAGATTTGGTTTAAAGCTTCATGCTTTGTGACCTGTAAGAATCAACACTACCAGAACGGTAAGGGTGGAAATGAGTTGTTCTAATCACAGTTTCCACCAAAGAAAACCTCTCTTGCAACTACAACGCTAGGTTCCTGATTTTAGAGTAGTATAATGTAGCAGAGCCCATGTTAGTCTGATTCTCTTGTGAGTCACTTCTTTTCATTATACTAAGAGACTCCTAGCAGTTTTGGGTCCTCACAGAACTGTCAAATACATAAAAGCCAAACTTTCACAACACGTAACAGATCAGAAGAGATAAATCAGCTAACAAAAGCTGCTTGAAGTTTTGTAAGCTACTCAAGAAGATCTTTATAGTGAGTCACCAGTCTTGCAAAGATAGGTCACATTTAAATTATGAACCAATGCATTATCTATATTGGAGAGATTTGAACTCAAAAATCACAGCTACAAACAAGAGAAAAGCCTATGCAAGAGCAGTGAAATTATACTGCAATTTGCTCAGCTACAATGATAAATTATTTCTAAGCAACATGTATCATAGATAGTGGTACTATACAAATGATCTGTCCCTGAATTTTAGGGAACAAGACAAAATGCTACCAATTTCAGTGAAAAACTGAGCATGGTTTACAAGATAATGACAGTCCTCACAGACAGAAGAATACATGGTTCCCAGTGGGCTACAAACTACAGTTTAAGCCAGAAGGTCCATCGACAAAACCGATGGCTAGAATTCTGAAGAAAGAGTCATAAAATCATGAAATAAAATTATTAGGTATTATCAGGTTTAAATTGGAAAATCTATGATGTAGGAAAAGTAAGTTTATGATGCATGAGAAGGATAAAGAATGCTAGTGAACACATGACCTAGAAAAAGATAACCAAGTTAAAGATAATGTTGTTCTAAAATAACATTCTTATTCCATATCCTGCCCCCAACCCACAAGCCTTCTCCTCTTCAGGCTGAGCACTCCCAGCTCTCTCAGCCTCTCCTCACAGGAGAGATATTCCCACCCCTTAATCATCCTAGTGGACTCCCTTGTACTGCTGCATGGGGTTAATTCACCTCAGGTTCAGGACTTTTTATTTAACTCTGTTGAACTTCATGATATTCCTGTCAGCCCATTTCTTCAGCCTCTGAGGTTCCTCTGAATGTCAGCCACTCCTCTCAGTTTTATATCATCTGCAAACTTGCTGAGGGCGTACTCTGTCCCAGCATCCAGGTCATTAATGAAAATTTTAAATAGTATCAGCCCCAGTATTGACAGCTGGGTATCACCACAGGTCATTTGCCTTCAACTGGACTTTGTGCCATTGATCACAGCCATCTGGGCTCAGCCCTTAAATTAGTTTTCAATCATCTTCACTATACACTCATCTAACATACTTTTTCAGCTTTTCTATGAGGATGTTCTGGAGCCAGTGTCAAAGGCTTTACTAAAGACAAGGTAAACAATATGCACTGCTCCCCATTTGTCACTGCTCCACCATCCAGTCACCTCATTGTAGAAGGCTATCAGGTTGACCAAGCATGACCTCCCCTTCCTAAATCCATGCTGACTATCCCCAACGATCTTGTTCTTCATGTGTTTGGGAATGGTCCCCAAGAGGATGTTCACCACCACCTTCTCAGGGACTGAGGTGAGGCTCACCAGCCTGTAATTACCCAGCTCTTCCTCCTTGCATTTCTTGAAGATAGGTGGGACATCTGCTCTCCTGCAGTCTTCTGGAACGTCTCCCAGTTGCCACAACCTTTTGCAGTTGACTGAGAGTGGCTTTGTAATGATATCAGCCAGCTCCCTCAGCACTTGTGGGTGCAATCTGTCAGGCCCCACGGACTTAGGTATGTCCAGATTGTTCGAAGTGCTCCCTAACCTGATCCTTCTCCATGGAGTGTAAGTCTTCCTTGTTCCAGACTTCCCCTCAAGTCTGAGGGCTCTGGATTCCTGAAAGGCAGTTTTACTGGCAAATACTGAGACAAAGAAAGCATTCCATACCTTGGCCTGTTCCATGTTCTTTGTCATCAGTTTTCCTGCCCTGTTCAGCAATGGGCCTACATTTTCCCTAGTCTTCCTTTTGCTCTTTAGGTACTTGTAAAATCCTTTCTTATTGTCCTTGTTTTTTATTTCCACTAATAAATCCACATAAGATTCTTAAAACGTACTAAGACTTACACCTATTTTTGTCATAGGTTGGAGAAGAGGTTATTTCTTCTCTTTTAAATCTTGGGAGGCACTCACATGAGGGCCTTCCAAGCTGACAGAATCTGTGAACCTTTTGCAATGTATGAGCCTCATGTGAGCCAGCATTCCTACTAGATTAGAAGTAATATATCATATGGTCATAAAAGGCCAGTATTTGGAATCCTGGGGTTACCCAACAGTGAAACATGAGATCACATAGTTCACACCAGGGGTCTCAACAGGTTTTTCATGGAATGAAAACAATGTAGTATGTGCTGTCAATTATTTACTCTATTGTAAAGCCCAGGATGCATGATTAATTTTACCCGCAAAGAAAACTCCAGATAAAGAAACTAAAATCAAAAGAAGTGTTGCAGATGAGTGAAAAGCACATGGGGAAATGAGAACAGCAAATAAGAGTTACTGAAGTTTGGACACAGCTTAATTATGCTATCCTCACAAAAAATACCACAAGATCATTAGCAGCCAGCAGGGGTAAGTACCTCAATTTTATTGCTCATAGGAAACACTCAAGATACATGAATATAAGCTTTAAAATGTCAGTGTCTCATCCTCACCTCTTCTTAGATGTCGTAACTTGTTACTCTTCTATCCTAATACATTTGAATTTCTGCTATATTCTGGAAACTTCCTACAGCATTCCTACAACATTCACAACAAAATATTGAAGTGTAGATGGCACAAAGGATCTCACATTAATTCCCAAATATACCATTCTAATAAAATTTAGGACTGTAACCTAATTCATAGGCAGGGGTTTTATTTACCTCCACAACTATGAATCATCTCATGAGCCATAGGATGCTCACTGGCCGTGCTGGTGCTGCTGCTGAAGTAGCCTGGTCTTTTGGGGCTCTCTGGCAAGGAGTCCTCGTTGGGAGTGTTAAAACTGAGCTTTTAAAATGGTTCCATTCTCCACTGTTGTCTAAGTTGTGCCAATGCTTCATTCCAAACAGGGCTTCCTCTGCTACAACCGACAAACCAGTGAGTAATACCTCCCTCACACTTCCCTTGTCTGAGCCATACATCTTACTACAATACAGCCCTTTGAGATGATCAGCTAACATTCATTTCACCATGACAGCATGCTCCAACAACCTGACAGTCACGACACACTGAAAGGGCAAAGGAGGAGCCTGGAGGAAAAGAGGAATGATGAACAGCAACATGACAGCAAGCACCCAGCTCATCTTACAGACTGTGACTGCAGGTAGTGTGCTATATGCTCTGTTTCCCCTTTCTGGTCCACTGCAGCCATAATAAATTGTTTGGAGATAATCAGAGAATCTCATGCCTGCTACATCTTAGTAAATCTGAGATCATACAATTTTCCAGACACAGGCTGATCAAGTATGGATTGCTAACATCACGATGCAAAAGGCTTCTCTCAAGGTCCTATGGTACGAAGCGATGTGGGCAACACAGAGAAAGCATGCAGATTTCCAGGTTATAATCTGCCCGTTTGGTCCACATACAGGCACCCACTGCCTTTCAGATCCTGGCTCTGCAGACACTTCTAGATTCCCCCTGAAAGGGTGAGCTTCCTCTTCATTACATTTCCTACCATATAGCGTCTGCACGTATCCTGATTTTTTTTTCCAACAAAAGGGATCTAAATAGAAACTTCTGCAGTTAGTGAACAGAGATAGATGAGTATCCAAAAGATGACATAACTTTAATTATGAGCATTTCCACTTACCACAACCCCTTTGCAACATTTGCTAGATTTAGGATAAGATAATGCAAGGGAAGGTTTGGGAGCTAGCTGCAGAACTTGATAAAGGCAAAAAGTATCAAAGTTTTCTGCATTAAATCCCAATCATGTATCACTACAGTCCATTTCTACCTTTGCATTAATTTCTAGCCTTTCAAAAGAAGTAAGAAGCCAAATATGCACCATGCCAATAATTACATCAAGCAAGTGAAATCATGCTAAATGCTGTACTTAGTGAGAAAATTAAACTAGCTCCTTAAAAAAACCCTTTTCTTTCACTGTAAAAGAAACCATAATGTGGTGGAGCTCTTTCAGTGACATCTCAGAACTGTATCATGCACAACACCCTGTACAAATGAGTAACCTCAAATAACTTCTGTCATGGAGGCTGATTAGTTCACACTGACTGAGGAGGCAATAGGAAATCAGAAGCTACAGGCCTTGGTACCATCTGCAGCTCTGGAGGAGGAAGTGGCAAACAACTGATCCTCAGATAGAACCAGGTGTTGTGAAAAGCCACCTACCTGCAAGTGATTTTCTGTGGGGTGATGCTGGGCAGGCAAGCTATGAGTATGAACACATACACAGTCAATCATCCATCCAGCTCCAACCTTACAAAGCTGGTTAGCCAGACGACAATATAGTGTAGTTTTTGTGGATGCCTAGTTTCTCGCATCGCGAAGGATTCTCTTTTCCTTTGATGGTAGGATACCATTAGATCCCAAATCATTTGGATGGTATTATGAGGAATAATACCGGGACAACAGATGGCATCACTTCGAGTTAAATTTCATGCTCTTTCATTCAGATATTCAGAGTGCTGCTGAGAAGTTGTTTTCTACTATCTATCAGCTGGACCTTGGCCTCTTTAGCTAAAAATCAGCAGGAAAATTTTAAACATAATATTAATGTTGATAAATGTCTTTTATTTTAGAGGACAGCACCTTTCCTTATGCCCAAAAGGTTTTATCAGTGATCTTTCATGTCACCTTTCTGCTTCATGAGCAAATGAATATGGGAGAGTGTTATACAATTATCTTTATATCTCCTTTATAAACACAGTCTCCTTTATAAACACTTTGCCAGAATTCAGCAGACATACAGAAACTAGGAGATCAAACTGACTCAGGAACAAACAAACAAAAAATGAATTTCATGTGAAAAACCAGTGGAAATATTGAAAAGAAAACAGTGGGATGCTGATAGTACCTTCTGTTGGGAACACAGAAAACTTCTTTATCAGTGAAGTTCACATTCTCAGTGCAATGTCCAAACCACTGTTCTCCTGGAGTTCCAACTTACATGAGTCATAGCTATAACTGATTTCTCGTATTTATGGCTGAATGGCCCACTTCTCCTTTAATATTAAACTCTGTGAAGCGATTTGTTATTTCTCTGCAACAGAACTAATTTCAACATGCTGTCAAGAGGACACCCTGAAAAATTATCTTAGTTTAGAACGGGAGAACTTATTTGTAAGTGGGAAAAGTTATTCAAGTGATAAAATACTTCTGGAAAAAAACAGCTCTATGACCGTACAATAAAGGGCAACAAATCAGCTATTGTCTTGATAGAAAGTTGTCTTGGAAAACTTCCTGTAAGTATCAGCTCAGTGTTCAAAAGCAGCCAAAAAAGACAAGCAGAATGCTAAGAACCACTATAGAAAGAAGTAAGAATCAATTATTTTGAAAGTAACATTTTGTCACTACAGCTTATCCATGATGCCTCACATATGAATACAGCATGTACTTCTTCCTATCTCATCTCAAAGAATAGGAGGCTAAAAGGGTCTTGGAAGAGGATAGCAAAGAGGCGGTACAATGAGTGCCTATAAAATGAATCGTGTAGTAAACTGGCACTAGGAACGAGTAGCCATCATTCTCACAGTACAAGAACTACACCAAAAATCCACTTCAGTCAGCAGGCAGCACAGTCAAAACAGAAAGAAGTCCTTCTTTATGCTTCTTTTCCACTATAGAGATCATTACCTTTGGGTTTCGGTGGAGTGGGAGAGAAGCAGGGGGTGCAAAAAGCAGAAGAGAATTCAGAGTAGGAAAAATACAGGAAAGATAAACACGGGTGCACCTCTCAATTGAGAATGTCTTTAACTACTGATGGCTGTAAAGTAGCCCAGGAAAATATTATCCTGCACTTATCCTGTTTCTTGAATGTTCTCCCTAGGCATCTGTTGGACGCCATTATTGGCCATGAAACACAAGGGCTGATGCATTTCTCACCTGATTTTTATGGCATCCTTTTTAGAAAGTTATTGTCAGGGAGCAGCAAGAGTGGGCTGCTCTGTAAAGGAAGAGTGGCTGGGAGCTGAGTGAAAGCAAGGCAGGCAGGGCATGAATCTCACTAATAGGCCCCACAGTACCGAGCAAGATGAGCCACACCAGCCTGCTGCTCTGGGCCATCAGCTGAACATCAGCAGGTCAAGCCAGGAGATGAAGTCCGTGGGTCAGGGCTTGAACCAGCGAGGCACATGGCCAGGCACTGACAAAGATGAGAGAGGAAGCCTAATGGCAAAGAGGTGGGGAAGCTGCTGTTTCTCATACCTTTCCCTTACGAAGCTCTTCCCACGCAGCTCTTGGATTCAAGGCCAGGCAGCTGCACCAAAAGCTGGTCCTGAGCCGAGGCAACCAGACCCCTGAGGGCAGTGAGAGGCGAGAGGCTGCACTCAGGACCCTGATGGTTGTTTGCACAGGGGTTCCCATGATCCACTAATGCACTAAGTACTATGCAAGCTTCCTGCTGCATTTCAAACATACAAAAGCCACTCATTTCTTAGGTGTTGAACTCTATTTACCTAAGAATTAGCTTTAAACTTCAGGGCACACATTCCTGCTCCACTGTCATCATAACACTGGTTTCAGCAGTATTTTTTTCTCTTTATTTACAAAAAGCATGTTATGATAGTGGCTGATTCCTGTTATCACTTGTAGCCTATCATTACAACCTGCTACGCTGTTGGTGGGCATAGCCTTTGAAGCACATTCCTTTCAGAAAATTACCAGAACTTGGTGTAACAAAATTCAGGTCAAAATATATGACATTTTCCATTGGTCAAACATTTAATTAACCACTAGTTCATTTAAAGACCAGCAAACAGAGGTTGCTGGTTGTTTTTTTTTCCTGTTCAAGGGATGTATTTTGTCTTAATTACGTCCTAAACTGGTAGGAGCAGATCTGTTACAGAGATGACGGGTGCATCTACAAATCTTTTAATGTGCAATTACATTAATTTCAGTCTTCAGATCCAAAAAACACAAAAGTATTCTCACACTCAGATTTCATTATTAACCCTGGGTCTCTCTTAACAACGGCCTCTTCAAAGACAACCATGCACCTAGAGATTTTAGACATGTATGGTTCATTGAGTACTTACATTTCTTAGAAATTTCCTTGAGTTTTTACGGTTCAGCAATTCCACTCTCAGCTGCCAAAATGCTTTCAGATTCTCTTGCTCTTAACAGAACTGCCATCAGAGTTTTAACATAGGAAAATCGCTTTGTTCTTCATATATTTTATGCCACTATAATTCATTTGGCATTCGGCATGTTTTTTTAAAAGGCACGCTGAGGGTTTTCCACTGGAAACCCAGTAAACTGAGTATTATTTGTACCTTAGCTTCACTTCTCTTCACACCAATTTGTCTTTTCGCATGTAAAGAGGACACCTGACAAGACAGTGTACATTCTTCTCACCATGGGAAGGTGAAACAAGAATGAGCAGAAACTTCACACAATGCCCTAAAGATGTCACTTGCAGTGATGGAGGAGACAGCTTAGTCATGAGATACAAGGAACTAGTACAAGGCTGAATAATACAACTAATACAAGGCTGAAGGAGCAAAACTTCCCCTCCTGCCCCCATTTATTATGTTGAAGATAACTGCCAGGTCAAAAAGCTTGAGAATAAAGTTCTAACTCCTAATATTTGATAGAGAAGGAACTAAAGGCCTTGGATAAAGCCGTGTCAGTGGAATATACAACATTCCTCAGCCTGTACCATTTATTCTTGCCTCTTCAACAGTCTGCATTCCCTTTGTCTTCAATGAAGAATATCAGAAAAGGGGAATATAGAGCAGGAGTCTCTGGATTACTTTCTAAACTGTATTGTTCTACAGTAATTGTGGTAGAAGTCCATGCAAACTAGCTGGCAGCTTTGGTTAGATAAAATAAATGATCATAACTGGTGTGAAAACATGTCTCACTCTGCGCAGAATGAGACCAGACTGGAAAAACTTTAGGATGGAACTGTGGAGAAGGAATTTCAGGGAACTTTTGGAAAGAAAAAAAAAAAAACAAAACAACACAAAACCCCCCCCCCTCAATGACTTGAGAAAGGAAAACAGACTCTATTACTAAAAACAGCCCACCTAACAAATGCTGAAATATGTCAATTGTCATATTTCTCCTCTCATCTAAAACAGTCTCAGAAATTTTATGTGCTGAAAATCATTACATGTTAGTGAGTACCAGTGTGCTCAGGATTAGCAGAGTTGAAAAGGACTTGTGCATTTAAAAGTTTTAACATTTCGAAGTTTTAAAATGTGATTAAAGGCCTTGTATATGGACAATACATACTAACCTGAGGGCAGATCACAGGAAGCATAGCTGCCATGTTAATGAGATTTAGAAATAAAATATGGCAAGTTGTGAATTTCACAAGATCAAGTCGATTTTACCACTTCAATGATTTGAGTGAAATAACATGTATACCTCATATATTTCTCATCTGAGAACACTGAATAGGCTGGATAGAATAGGACAAACTGTACCATGCAAATTTGACACACAATTTTGAAATAATAGCAGGAGGAACAGATAGATTACATAACTTTATTTCAGTAGATATGTAGATGATGGAATCTGGATGTTTTATCATCAACATTACAGATGTCATCCACTGGTTTTCACCATTAGTTTGAACACAGAGGCATGATGCAGTTGGTGCCTAACAGCACCAAGGTCATTATGAAGGCAGATGTTGGGCTGAGGGCACATTTAATTAAGATTACCTAGCTACCTTACTGAGTGAGCTACTATTTCTGCTTGCTCCGACTAACAAATGGCTTCAGAATGTTGTTAACTACCCATTCTTTGGCGCATTGCTTTTAGCAAACACTGTATTCATTTGTAATCCCCTTTTTAGGCACTAGAATCTGGCCTCTAAATAAGATCGGTGGTAGCAATTGTGAAAAGGATGTGGAAAGATGTCTCAGATAACATCATTTGGGCTATTATATTGGGGTAGTATCTTAATATTTTATGACTCTCTTTTCTCAAAGAGGAAACAAATCCCAAGTAAAATATATGGGCAGAAAAACACTGTTTTGTATCACAGAGCCATGCTCACCTACAACACTCCTTTGGGTTTCAGCAAGCTTTTTCATCCGCATGTCAGGAAAGCAGAAAAGGTTAATGGATGATGTGTTTTCCTAAGCATGTTTCTCAGCATGGCTATACTGCTCTTTAAAATATGAAGCAGATTCTCTGAAGTCATATAAATAATAGTTTCCCAGAGACCTTCAAAAAGGTGTTTGATGCCCTTGCCTTCGGCTGTATTTTCTCGACTGCGGCAGATAGGAACAAGAAGGATTGCTCTGTAAAACAGGTGATTAAAACAAAAAAACAAAAGAAAAAAGTATCTACTGCCCCCACCATCAAGCCATGAATACAGATGAAACTGATGGAAACTGAAACTGATGGACAAGGATGATAAACGTTTCAAGTAATGCGATACAAAGGGTAATGCACAAAATAATGTAGCTACCACCACACATACTTTTGCAAATTTTCTAAACAAGATGTGCACGGTTCTGTCAGATGAAGGCAGGATTGTGTTTTGAATTTTCCTTTTGACATTTGCAGACTGTTAAGTACTACCAGAACATAATTACTACTATTCAAACTTGTTTGGAGCCTTAGGCAGGGTAGTGTAGCTTTTATTCCTATCAGGAAATGCTGCTAACCCTCATTTTACTTTTGAGCTTTATTTCTTGCTTTTACTGTTACAGATGCCAGCTTTACCAGCATTTTTCTCTGAAGAAAGCTATTAAAGTTCTTTTTTTAGTATTATGATTCAGTAACTTAGTTCTGCCAACAAGCTTTTCAGGTATGTGTATCAATAGATTTTTTCTAGAGTCCCAAGTAAGTAGAAATCAGTTGGGAAAAAAGTCTGAGTGGTGAAAACACAGCAGAGATTGAAGCCTGCTTTAAAAATACATACTGACTCATCTTTAATGAATGACAGGTCTCCTGCTTGCCTAGTTCCTTCCCTCAGAGTCTCCTATCAAATCAACTTAAGTTCCCAGCAACAGCACTCTCAAAACTACAGGACCACATCCGCGGCACACAGTCTGAGATCCTTCTAGTCAGATAGGAAAGATTTTCTCCTCATTTATGCTTGGTTTGTACTGCTGACCTGAATAGCATTACCCCAGGATATTCAACAGCGTGGCAGAACAGGGCTCACCCCTGGTGTTGTACCTGGTGCAGGTACAAAACGCTGCCCAGCGCGGAGGGCTGAGGGGAGAAAGGGGCTGGGGTCGGGGGGAAGGTGGTTTAGGTTTTTTTTGTATTTGTTTCTCATCATCCAAAACTATTTTAACTGACAATAATTGTGGGAAAGCAAGATTCCAGCTACCTGGATGATAAAGGAAGAGCAATACTAACATGACCATCTGGACAGTGAAATAAATAGTACTAACATAATTAGATCATAGCAAAATATAAAGGGCCTTGGACAGGTTGTGTTGAAGTACATTTCTCATAGTTGTAAAGAGTGATAGCCCAGACTTGTGAGAATGTTATCTTGGGCTGGATGACCGCCCCCAAGTGATTGGGATGGGTGAAAGTCCTTGGGCCTGGTCTGTGAATGAGTGGGAGTGTAACTGAAACAAACATAACATGAGTGTGGTGTGTTTTTAATAACAATTATTGAAAAAACATCTCATGTAACATCTTAGTTCAGGCCCATATCTGTAAATCCTATAAATTGTCAATGGCTAACAAACAGGGCCTCAGTCTGGCTCAGCTCTCTGCTCTGCCCGGCTCTGCATCCTTTCCTGAACAAGATCTCTTCCTGTGTGTGCATCTTTGTCTGCGTCCCAGTGTGCACTGTCCTCATCGCCGCAATAATTCAAATTAATTTACCCCAAGTTGAATCTCTTTTGCCTGGTAAATGATCTCCCTGCCTTTATCTCACTCCATGAGCTTTTCCATCTTTTCCATCTTGTTTTCTCGCCCTGTCCTGTTCAGGAGGGTGAGCGAGAGAGCAGCTGGGCAGGTGTCTGGCAGCTGGCCAAGGTGAACCCAACAAAGTGGTTTCCATACAGAGATTCTGCTTCTGACACCAAGGAGAATTTCCAGCTGAACAAACAGTAAACTAAACGTAGTCTAGTAAAAGCTTTGTTTATACTTCAATGAAATTGATATGAAGCTTCTGAAAAGGTTTAAAACACATCAATTTCATTCACGGTGGAGAATCTTATTTCATTAATAATCAAAAAGAAAAATACTACTGGTGTTCAGAGACTAGCTATTTCATCCCTGCAAAATTTAACTTGCTCATGTAGACTGTATATTCTAAAAGAGCCATAAAATAAAAGATGTAATTTCTATTCCATTATACGTGTAGAATCTTATTTTTAAAAGATGATGAAAATACTTGAGGACTTGAGTTTAGATATACAGAAGATTTATAGTTATTCTCAACTTCAGCTAGGATTATAGGTGCTTACTGCCTTGAAAAAGGCAGCTCTTATCATTATAAATAAAATAACTATCTGAAAGACATCTCACCCATTACTAAAACGTATAATATTAAGGTGTAAGATGAATCAATTTTTCTAATGTCTAGCAAAGTAGAAAAAATGTCTTGGAACTCATAAACATAACACAGTTGAGCAGCAAGGGCTTGAAAAAGGCTCAAAAACATGATTTAAAAGTAAAGCTAAAGAAAGCTGCAGCAGGAATGATGTTACATTCCCTTAGAATATAACTAAGGGTCTGGTTCAAAATATTTTGGATCATAACTGAACACTAATATAATTTTATTTACAAGGCAAAGAGTGAATCTTGTCATCTAACTGTATCAAAAGAAGACAGCTCTGAACTCTGAGATGTGATGCCATTTTCATTACACTGCCACCTGAATTCCTTGGGCAACAGAAGTGATGGAAAACAGAGAAATAATATCTCCCTGCTAATATCACCTTTAACAATTAAGGTGAGAAAGTATTTATATATTATCTTTGATCTTAAACTGAAAAATCATTAATTATCCAGTGACAGGATCGTGTTTCATATAATTTAGAAAGAAATAGCATACATGCTATGATTCATATGAATTAATGAAAGACAGGAATAACTATACACAGACCATATTAAAACTTATTATTTGCTTATTAATTGCTCTTTGGAAATCTGAAAATCAACAAGAAAAATTTGGTTGAAAGTGGAAATATGTAACAGAAGGAATACCTTTTCCAAGTCATCAACAAGACAGAATCTGGATATGTGTCAGTCTAGTAACAGAAAAATTAATTTTTCTAAAGGGAGACTTTTTTTAAAGTAGCAGTCTGAAACTGAACACTATTACATTGTTGTTAAGGCTTTATTCCTTACTCTGTTTTGAAGAGTAGTAATTCATACTAAGAAAGATTTATAGAAGACAACTTCTATGAAAGATGGCAATTTTGTTTGAATCTTTTGTGACATTTATGCCAACAAGTGTCCAATAAAAACACTGCTAAACCTTTTGGGAAAGAGATCTGCTGGATTTCAGGAATGTCTTCCACTTTGCTAAGCCTTTGCTTTCCAACAGACAGGTATAACACAAACATGGAGACATAACCTTCCCCTATGGGACTCCACAACACAGAGACAGCTGCAAACAAAGTGGTGATGGAGAGTGTTGCCTTTACAGAAGAAAGAACCATGAAGACCTTCAGCTCTCAAGCAAAAGCTGTCCAGTTCTGCCAACTCTACTTGCAGGACAGATTGGAGATAAACCCGGCAGTCAATGGAGGCAGGGTGATGAGACAGGGGAGTCCTAACTGGATACATTAACTAGGGGCTACACAAAGTGCTGTCACGGCCTTGGACTGAACAGGGCTGTAGCCAGCTGGAAGGGCCCCTTCCGAAGACTTCAACACTTGCCTCCTGTATCAGATTGAGTCTCTGAGTGCCTTGCTCTGCTTCGGCGTTTTGCTGGGAAGCAGCTTAGGCAGCTAGTGTTAAGGTATCTGTAGAAAAGGAGAGGAGATCTGACAGTGAAGGAGGAGGCGGTTGTGAGAGGGCAAGCAGTCAAGATCAAGACTGGATCCCACAGAGCCCTTACCAGATCACAGGATATGCTGAGTATACAACAGGACAATGCCAAAATTCACACCATGTGTCTGAGGGCGTTGTCCAATTGTTACTGAACACTGCCAGGCTTGGGGCTGTGACTGTCTCCCTGTGGAGCCTGTTCCAGCGCTCCATCACCTTCTGGGGGAAGAACCTTTTCTAATGTCCAACCTAAACCTTCCCCGGTACATCTCCCTGCCATTCCCTCAGGTTCTGTCATTGGTCACCAGAGAGAAGAGATCAGCACCTGCCCCTCCTCCTCCCCTGGTGAGGAAGCTGCAGCCACCATGAGATCTCCTCTCAGTCTCCTCCAAGCTGAACAAACCAAGTGACTTTAGTTGCTCCTCATACAGCTTCCACTCTAAACTCTTTACCAACTTCATGGCCCTCTTCTGGACACTCTCCAGTAGCTTTATATCCTTTTTATCCTGTGTTGCCCAGAACTGCACACAGTGCTCCAGGTGAGGCCGCACCAGCACAGAGCAGAGCGGGACAATCACCTCCCTGGCCCGGCTGGCAATGCTGTGCTGGATGCACCCAGGACACGGTTGCCCCTCTTGGCTGGCAGGGACACTGCGCTCATGTTCAATTTGCCATCGACCAGAAATCCCAGATCACTCTCCATGGGGCTCATTCCAGCATCTCATCCCCAGTCTGTATGTACAGCCAGGGCTGCTGTGTCCCAGGTGCAAAATCTTGCACTTGCCCTTGTTGAACTTCATGTGATTGGTGATCGCCCAGTTCTCCAGTTTGTCCAGATCCCTCTGCAGGGCCCCTCTGCCCTTGAGAATGGCCAGGAAATTTTGGCATACACAGACAAGAACTGTGATTCAACTACAGTGATACCACTGTTATGTCATCTGTCACTATCTGTTAAAGACACTCTTCCTATCACTTGCCAATAGAAAGCACACAGTCGAACAATCATCAGTTTTTGGAAATGTTTCCATGTTGGAAATCATGCTATTGAGGATCACTGCAAGCAGAAAAACAAAAGCAGAGAGAAGAAAACTTCACAAGCAACTGTGCTGACAACTATAGTTTTGTGTCAACTAACCTCCAAAGCATGTACTTCACTTCAAACAGATACATTTAGAAAGAAAATTTTAACTAGGTTATCACAATTACTTATGCATAACATATGCTAGTTTAGATCAAATTTTGCCTTCAAATACCAGGATTTAGTTCACCAAAAAAAAAAAAAGTCTGACACCTACATACTAAGAGAGTAAATGGGCAACGTGATGAAATCCTGAGCTCAGTGAGGTTAACAAGGACAGAATTCCACCAAGCACATCTGGACTTCCTTGTCTTTAAGACAAACTAACCTATTGATTCTCAGTTATTCCTCTGCTCTTAGTTTACTGCATATAAATTTTGATGTTACTGCAACACACTGCATGCTACACTTCCATCATAGTCTTGTAAATCTGAGTAATGTAATAATTCATGTCACTGATAACATCAGAATTGTTGCACACAGTTGAATACCAATACAGATTAAATTGGAAGGTACTATTTTTTTCGTAAGATTCGCCTTTTTCCCCTAGAGAACTATAAGTAAGGAAGCATATTATCACTTCATTCAAAAAATATAGATGAAGTAACCTACATGTTTAACAGTTTTCACTGCTCTCAGGTTATGTCAAGCACACATGATCATCTGGTGATTTAACTCATATGGACAAATCCCATTGTTCGGGGTTTTTTTTGTTATCTTTTTCCCTTCTGTCTCAGCGGAGTTCTGTGGATATTAAAATTGTCATTACCTACCCACAGGCAGTTGCACGCCCACAGGCTTCTTGCTTAGCTACAGCCTGAGGGTTTGGAAGAAAGTAATGCCATACAGAGCTGCAAAACCTGTAATATGTATATAGAAAAAATATTTTGTTTTAAAATATTTCAACCTGTAAGACATATGCTGGAGGTCTAAAACTGCCACTGGTGAAACAGCCTTAATGTCCCTATGAATTCTACACAAGAAGTCTCTAGCAGAAACACATTGCTCGGAGCAGTCCTATGTAAGAAAGCAGTTTGAAAGATAAATAGATCCATGGGCTGAAACTGATGGTTTTTCCTATCTACAAGTGATTATAGCAAAATTTCATGAGCTGCTAGCACAGACTTTGCAGCCCGAACCAGTAATATAAGTAGACACTGAGACGGAAATACACCTGTTTTCCAAACTGGGAAGAAAAGTTTGAACACATCTAGACGAGAAGCAAGTATTGGCAACATTTTCTAGGGTAAGTGTCAAGGGAGAGTCTGCACCTTGCATCATGCGTCACTCCCAAGAAATGCAGAAAAATGGTGCTAGGAAGTCTCAGGATGCTTGCAAAATTGGTGTGAGAGACGCCAGCCTGTGCTACATATTACCTGCACAAATATGAAAATAAGGGCATCATCTAAAAACCAAAAGTATCCTTAACAAATTTAGGAAGATGTATTGAGGTAAATGGAATCTTAATGATCGTGAATATCTGACAGTAGGGTAAAAGTAAACTTTAATACAGAAAAATGTGAATTAGTGAATTGCCAATATTCTTCACTATTTACATAAAAGCAGAATCACTCATGCAGAATCACCACTATAACAAAATATTTTCTATTGATTTATACCTTTAGTGATCTGCAGTAGCAATTATTGTAGTGATCTTTCAGACCTTTTAGGACTGGGTAAAATGTATCTGAGAGCATCAAAAGAATGAGCTGAGGAGATTGTTGAACTTACTTTTAGAGAAATACTAAGCAGCGGAGATCTGGAAGTCTGAAAAAAATCCAGTATTATGTCAATATTAGAAAATGATGACATCAAAATGAGGAGATGATGTCAGAAACTAGAGGCAGCTCAGCTTGATATAAATCCTATCAAAAGGACAGGAACCATGATAGGAGGTACAACTAGTGTACAACAAAAATGATAATACTCCAAGCAAGACAGCCTAAGGAAGGCCAAAATCCAGCAAGCCTGGTACAACTTCTGTGGAATGACAAATCTAGTTAACAGAAGCAATGGTGTCATCATAACACAAGGCCAAGCGGTCAGCTTAGTTAAATAAGACATTCTTCAAATAAACAAGAAACAAACAAAACCCACAAAAACAAAAAAAGCCTAACAGCAAACAGAAAAACAACCCCAAAAAAGAGATGAGATCACTACTCAAGTGCTTCTGTGAGAGACCTGGATAGATCCATTACCTGTGCAATATCCTGCCAATCATTATTAGGAAACTCCCCAGTCCACAGTACTGCTCTGTTAGTGAAGACAAACTTTCTGTTTGGGGATCATAACCCAAATAGATCTTTAATAAAACAGATATGCATACTAACAAATGATTAAAGAGCTCACGGTATGGGGAAGGGATTTTTGTTTTCTCTGTCAGTTTGATGTCAACTGATTTAACAGGAAGTGTTCAAAATCAGTATGTATAAAGTTCCTTGTAAGGTCAGCTACCCAGACAAAAGTGTTGTTGATAAACCTATATGACTACATTACTGTCTGTAACAGCTGAGAAAGGATGCTATGAAAATTTACTCAGATTTCTTGGTAAAAGGAGCTCATTTGAACAATTTACATTCCAATATACTTAAATGCAAGCTCTTCAAATAAAAGTTTAGTTAAAAGGACAGTGGTGTGTAATACAGCAATGGAAAAGTCTAGACTTCTTTAGATATTTGAAAACTAATGTTTCGTGTAAATAAGGGAATATGAGTCCCACGTGTATAACAGAAGACCATAAAAAGAAGACAATGTGCTTAATCATACAGGATTAGTGAGACCTTTAAGTAAAGTCCTGTTCCTAGTTCTGTCTGCTACACTTAAAATCTCGCATGGGCAAGAAAGAACACATCTTACAATTGGAGGTAAGAACTTCTTGTCCATCCAGTTCACGTTTTAAGAGTATACTAATTCAAATTGTCTAATTAATATAGACAACTTCCACAAATAATAAAATAATATTTGTTATCCAAACCTTCCTAGTACCTATCCTTCTTCCTGATAATCATGCTCACCAACCCTCTATCCATGCAGGCTGTCAGTCTGACATTTCAGTTTTCCTTAAGATGAATGGGGGTAGTAAGAGGGAAGAGAGAGCTATGATAAGGTCTTTCACAGGAGAAGTTTGCTGTTTATGGTGGCAGGGTTCCATCATCAACTTTGGGGCCCCTCGGAGCCACTTTTGTACATATTCAACCACAGTCCTTTTCCTCTTTTCCCAAGCTAAAAGCTGAAAGTTGCGCAACAGCCGCTCATACCTGCTGGCCACCCAAAGAGCTACTGTTTGTTACACAGGGACTTCAGGGTCTGTCAGCCCTTCACCATCTGTGGGGTTCACTGAGCTGAAGCCCTTCCAGGTCAGGCACAAATCAGGTGGCTGCTGGTAACTATTAATTATTAACATACAACAGCCCAGGCCAAGGCAAACCCAGACAAGTCCTGAAACCCTGTACTGTCACGTCAACACAAAGACTGTAGCCATTCACTTGTAATGGCAAAAATTGTATGTCTGGGCTATAAGTTTATATTATTTAAAAAGAAAAAAAAAAGAGGAAAAAATTAGAAAAGGCTAGAAAGAACTACATGTACCTGGGAAATCACACCTGTTTGCCACAGTCTATAGAACTTCAACTTATTCGTTTTATTCACAGAAGCTTCTGGTGTGCATGATGAAGAGATTTTCGAGGAAGACTTTTTTTTGCTTTAGGCACAAAAGTGGTAATTAGATCTGAAAGCTCCAAGTTGAAGCTAGACAAATTCAGGCTTGAAATAAGATACGTACTTTTAACTGTGAAGAAAATTAATCACTAGGGAACAATTATCAGAAGATACAGAAGGCTTTCTACATCTTGAAATAATTATGAGACGATTGCCTTTAAAAAATAGGAAAGGAAAATAGGAGAAGGTATCATGGATGAAGTATTCATGTGGGCAAACTTTTTATCTTCTGTAATGGAAGGTGCTGCAGCTAAGTGATCTTAATAAAACGTTCTGACCATAATCTACGGCAATCATTTCTGCTTGGTTCCCACAGAGTTACTTAATTTGCCTATAATTCTAAGGAGATATGTCTTGGAAAATTTAGTAAAAACAAAGTCCTCAATTAATAGTATGCCTGCTCAGGTTTTCAAAGGCCCAGATTTATAACCTTAGAAGCAAAGACAGAAGGGTCTAAGCATGAACATGTATATTCTAATGCACTGCTGGATATCAAAGTAGTTGCTCTGGTAATCAGTCATTCACAGTTACAATACGCAAGATAAATGAAAGAATGATTGTCCTATGTGCAAAAGTGCCATGCACTAAAAACTAATAGGTTAGGTTGGTTACTTTTCACCTTATTAAAAAGTTCTTGTTTTATTCTAAGATCACACAAAGATACCTGTGTATATTCTTATGACAGACTCCCATAATAATCTTTTTCCATTTAATAGTATCATCAGTACATTCTGGCAGATAGCACTTTATAATATGTGACTTTATGAATTACATCGCTATAGTTCAAACGAGCAAAAGGCCTGAATAATCAGAATGTGAGAGGAAAATAATGACCCAGAGGATAAATGGACTGCATAATCAGTATCTGTCAAAATACTGTTTTTTTTCTTCTGAACACCAAGCTAGAAGTAAACTATGAAAATGAACATAAGCCACCTCAAGCTGATATCTGTATTTGAGCTCCTCTTTTATAATGTGATAGAGTAGCCAAGAACTTAAAGAATAGATGCATAGCCGAGATGTAACAGTTACTGTATTTCTATCAACATGTCTTTTTATCCAGTATTTGTGGAATGCCATTGCAAGAATCATGATAAATATGCACTATGTAAAAGTTCTGATGTATGTATTTTTTTTATTTTTATTTCTGTCATTCATTCTGGAGACAAAACCATTCTATACTTTTTAAATGTTTATTTCATGGTGTTTCTGGCCATTCTACCTGCTCTTTCTTTAATAGCCTTTCCTGCTAAAACCTTACTGGCCTAACCCTACCATTTTTCTACAATTTACTTACCACAGAATAAAAATATTTAGAGTTCACTCCCACAGGAGCTGAAAAGCGATAATGAATACTCTATGACCACTGTTTCACATAATCAAACTAGCAGTTAGAAACACACTCGAGACCCCAGAGAAAACAATTTGTAGCCCCTAACAACATCCATCTACTCTCAAGAGAGGTTGACCTAAATGGTCTTTCCAGAAAAAGACAGATTTCTTATCATCAAATATCAGCACCAGAGTTCCTAAGGGCTTTCTTCTTTGATACATGCCTCACAAATTTTCCATGTGCTTTGCCCAATTAAAACTATAATAGGAACAACATAGACTTATAGAGTAGGCTATTTTAGACGCACCAAATTACAATGCATTTTATATAAAGTAACCTGTTCCCTGTTGCATAGCTTAAAAGTGGACTGGTGGGCCAGGTGTAAGAGACAGTGGTTCTTAGCATACAGTTTGAGTGTGTGTGAGAGACTATGGTCCTTAACACATGGCATAAGTGTGGAAGGCTGAGATATTGTGAAAATAATACACTTAAGGATTTGTCTCAAAGCTTGCTTGCTAAAATAATATTCTTAAGGCCTGCTTGTTACCGAAAAATGCTTGCTCACACTGCTTGCTTAATTGGGCCTGCTGTAAAGGCCTAAATACAGCAAATTAAAGTGCAAAATGCTGTGATTGCTAAAACTCAAAGAATGCTTGAAGCTTGTGTAAGCTCAAGTGAAGCTCCAGCCATATCAGCCACCAACATCTGGTACCAGGCCTGCAGCGCGGTCGGGCAACGCCCGCCACCAACTGCCATAAAATGCATAGGTTACGACTTGCAAGTGTGGCCACCCACCACCAGGACCAAAACCTGTCACCTGGGACCAGCAGACCTGAGACCCGAGCACTGCCAGCGCCTACTGGGACCTGGACTCCGACACCGGGACCTGGACTCTGATACCGGCACCTGGACTCTGACAGCAGCACTACCCGAAACCTGCAAACTACTAACGCTACCGGGGCCCGAAACCTGAAAGTTGCCTGACAGAAGACGGCGTTTGGATCGCTGGCGACGACTATCTCTTGCTTATCTTCTCACATACTTGCTTAACTTTCCTCCTAATTTCTCCCCCCTTTTCTCTGTCGCTCTAGCTTTAGGCATAAAAATAAAATAGGATTGTTTAGTGGCATTTGACCTCGTCTGTGTCTTAATCTCATGCTTGGGATCATTTTGAACCTTCCTGAGCCTGAAACTGGACCAGGTCTCCACACCAGGACCATGATTTGGATTTTTTTTTTCCCTCGCTTAAAGAAACATAGTTATTGATCATGTATGTCTTACTGATGCAGAAGCCCTTTTTCTTTGCCATGTACAACTCTCTACCCTCTAACCCAAGGATTTAGTGTGTGCTTAAATCATTTAAACAGCTATGTGGCTTATATGTCTGTCCAGTTTAAAAATCTAGTTTCCTATTTTCAAAGGTAATTTACTGTTTGTCCTGACCTGAGATTTCTATAGCTACAATCCACTGTCACTTTCTATAGCAAAACCAGTAAACTCCACAGTACAAGCAGCAGTACTGCCTAGACAAGATAAAGCACTGTTTAAGCCTCTCAAACCATTTGGGAAGCATCACTTACTGGTTCCAATCCTGCTTTTTATGCCTGCAAACAATTCGCTTTTTAAAGTTCCACACATTCCTCAAGTCTTTCACTACTAACTCTCCTTTCCTTTCTTTTCCTTTCTCTCATATTTTAGGATAATAAATTACTTATTGCAACAGAGACACAGACTTTTTAAAAAGTACCTCACATTACAGGGATTAGTATCTCTGTTTTCCTTTACTGCTTTGTACTTCGGTAGAATAAAATAAATGAGCCCATAAGTACATATCTGCTAGGTCTAAATAATACATGAAGGTGACTGGTAGTGTTAACAAAGGAGAAAGTATATTTTTCAAGGACAAAATTATTTGTGTTCAAGTGTATTCCTAACATCAAACAGTAAAATTATACACTTATATCAAATCAGGATCTTTATTTCTTTCAAAACATAATTATACTGTTCAAAGACAACTACTGTGTACTTTTATGAGATGATACAATGCAACTATACTTTGCAGTGCACATTTCATACAAACTGCATCATAAAATGTACCACTGAGATTAATAATAGTTACACAGTCAAATAACAAACAATAGCAGAGAGAGAAAAACATTAAGTCATGAGAAATAGAGAAGAATATATTCTATAAAATTCGAGGATAGGGTCAATAAGACAGATATAAAGGCATTTCTAGGAGGTAACAACAATAAAATAAAGGCTTTGAGAACAGCTAAAGTAAAACTGCATAAATAAGATACACAAGGTTGCTACTATGTAAGCAGATGCAGGAGGGTGATCTACAGTCAAAAAGAAAAGGTCATAATTTATTTTCTGCCATTTACTGAATAATTGTCATATGGCCAGTGAAGCATTAATCACTTGGAACATGCTGACAACCACCAATGTAATACTAAGTATGAAAAATTAGGATGGCAAGTTCAAATAAATACTGTCAATACTAAATGCACAAAACAAATGTGTCAGAGGGGGTTATTTGACCAAACATTGGAGTAGTTAGTTTTTGATACTACGACTGATCTTGAGTGAAAACAAGAAGCCTCCAGAGGAAAGTGAGTATGTGTAAAGACATGTTACTGTTCTCAGAGGTCCTGAATGCAACAATCAGATATTAATCAAAGGTCAGAAATGATACCTGGTGGTCCCTTGAGCAATACTTCAGGTGAGTAAATTCAATAGAATCTCATCACAGTATTAGTATAAAATATCATTTTAAAAGGTAACTAGACCTTCAGAGAGGGTGAAGGAAAAAGAAACATCACTAAATTATACAATGAACAGTGTTGAACCTAAGTCTGAGCAAGAAGTAATTTTGTTTGTTGAGTTATTGATTTTGAGAAATGTCAGCTTGTGTAATAGCACTTAGTCTGTTGCTGAAGTTTAGTGAGCAACTGCAGTCAGGCAGAACTAAGGTGTATAGTACTGTAAAAACTGCAGAAATTGTGATATTGAAAAGGTAGATCAATCACTGCAGATATAAAAGAGAAAAAGAATAGATATTGCCTTTCACGTTGAAGGGGAAAGAAACAGTTTAGGAGTTTGTTTTCTTCTTTCCCCCAGAATTCTCTGTAGCTTGGTATCCTTCCTTCAGTAGAAAAATGAAAAGACAGGTGAAAATAATAGCTACCTTCGCTAAAACTGACAGTGAATTTCCAGCTTTGATTTGCAGAAGAGGAAGTTAATAGATAGGGTCTATAGAACACTGTCCTGTGCATGTATACAAATCGACTAGCACCATCAGCTGCAAAATGTCTAGACAACTTTTCAAATTTGTAAGCTTTAGGAATTTGATCAGAAAGGTATTCAGCACTTAATAGAAATCCAGGAGTATGGGTCAGTAACATCCCCACACAGGAAGTAAACATTTAAAGTGAAAAATTAGAAGCCTTTAAAAACTGTGAGGCTGAGTGAAATGAGAATTTACAGTGCTATCTAGCACTATGTTAGATAGCTTTGAAGGTCTTTCCTTAAAATTATGTACCATGTTTCATGTTATTTGATTTGTATCACATAATAGTTGATCTCTTCATTTAGGACTAATTTCTTTTGTTTGCCTGTTCATTAACTATCTGAAAATGAACAAAGAAAACAACATTTTGCACAGTATTTCAACATGGAAGTAAATCTTCCATTTTTTAACTTTCCATATGATGCAATGGAAGCTTTTTAATGATTCAAGGTTTGAAAACAAAAATATATTTCATATAAAGTACCACTTCTGCTCAAAAAAAATTTCCCCTGCAATCACAGTATAGTAAGCAGTAGTTAATCTATCAGTCACAGTTGAGTCAATATTTCTGAATAGCATTTCAGGATGTTGCTTTAGAAATGACTGCTATGTAAATCTGTAAGAGAATAAGGATGGACTGATATAAATCAGCCAAATAAATCCTTCTACCAACTTGTTTGAATCAAACTTTGAACAATGATCTACAACAGCTCCTAACATTGATTATATCAAATCCATACAGTGTCATACAGATTAATCATAACAATTGCAAAGCTGTGACATGAAAAATGATAAGGACAACCAATGAAAACTGTTACATTCTTTCCCCTAGATTTAATCAATTCTGATTGATAGAACAACTATTAGGTGCCAAAATAAAAAGCTGAAGTGAAATAACTGCTGCCCTCTAACAAGTCTGTCTTAACAAAGAAAGTATTTTAATGATAGAAAAATATAGATGTTATTGGCTGAACACATGGCAACAGATAAATGCAACAAATGTACAAGCAACAATTATCTTTTCAAAAAATAAGAAATGTATTTTTTTTCAGGGCACAAAAAATATCTCTACAGGTCTGAACTCTGGAATACTTAAGAGAAAATGTCTCCTTTTGTTATATTATGTCAATTCAGTTTAAATTCTTGATTTAAGGACCCTTGCAAGCAGTTGTAAAGGCTTTCAAATCCTAGGCACAATTACAAACACACAGTGTTTTTCATTTCTAGGCACTGACATACTATGAGTTTGAAATCTCTTCTTTTTGGCCACCCAAGCATTAAAATGTTGTATTTAATTGGCACTGGAACACTGAATTTTATTCACCAGCATTGTTTCTAATGCAGGAATTGATTGATCCTTCTGCTGAAAGAAACACCAAAATTGCTGCCGAAGTAAAATGCATAGGCGTCATATGTATGCTTTTCCTAGGAACAGGAAAGTAGGCAGTTGGTATGATAGTCTATTTCCATTTCCCTAAACCTAACAACAAACCACCTATTATACATAGACTTCCTTGGCTTTCCTTCTGCTTTGGCTAGTTTACACTGATACAGGGGGTTTTTTTAATAGATGTCCTGATTTCAGACAAATTCGGCAAAATTTGGTGTGCAGTTAGTGTACGGTGCCCTACATTCAACACAGTCCAACTTCCAGCCTGTGGGCAGAACCTGGCCTGTAAGGTTCTTCTGTAGGGCTTCTACATTTTCCTGAGAGGACAAATTATTTGGCAACTAAAAAAGGACGACCACATTGGCAATTAATAGAGCCTAAGCAGGCAGACATTTCTGTCTGTATGTGTAAATACTCTGAGACAGAACTGGTACCTGTTGCTCCCACCATGGTCAACTGAAAGTGAAAGGAGGAGCAGAGGTACTTACAGGCTATGCTGCTTCCCCTGCTGCCAGTCTCAAAACTGATCACCAAACTGGTTCTTCCCACAGGTATGGTTGAAGATTGCACTTGGACACTCACTTAAACAAATAAGGATGTGGGGGGAATTTCAGAGGTGCTAAATAATCACACTGGTTTTGGTTTCACCGAGACTCTTCTAATACAGAAGTCTCTTGTATAGAGCTCTTACTATGTACATTCATATAGTTTTATTTATGACAAAATTTTTTAAATGTCTGAATTTCTTGGTCTCTAATGATAATATAATGGGCCATTTTGCTGGTTCTTCTAAATGTTTTCCTAACTGGCTTTATTTTAAACATCTAATTCAACAGCACAAACCATAATCCTAATAAGCATGTTTTCACCATTTTTTCATTATTGTGATTTTTTATAAGTAGCTTCCACAGAACTTAATCTTCTTCATCAAAATTATGACTTTTATGTAACAGAAACGGCAAGAAATAAGCGCTAGCAAAAATCTTGTTGCAAACAAGTACGATATAAAAACTCTGCTTCTGGGGAAAAACAAAGTTATAGCTATGGCTTTTTTTTTGTGACAGATAGACTTCGCAGCCTAAAAAAGTCTTAGAAACAGCAAATATCAAATACATTTATTCTACAGTTATAAATGAGGGATTGTTCCACTAAGCATTCCTCTGAATTGACAGGTCTTGTAAAAATAATTTAATTACTTTTGGGATCACTCAGGTAAGACCTCTCTTTATGTTTACTTAATCTTTTTTATATTATACCAGAAAAAATAGAACACATTTACCGCACAGATCAAGTATTTTCCTTCTGGTGAAATCCAAACTTATTCATATCTCTCCTTATCTAGATGTCTATTCAATATTAATTTATTTTCTACACCTTCTTCTTTAAAAACAGCTAATATAATCTAATCTATTGGTGACATTTACAGGGAGTGGATGAAGACCTGTTTACTGAAACCTAAAGGATTGTATTAGTTAGTTCATTTAAACTATCCTTCCAGGAAGGCATCAAGGATTAAGCAAGTAGCATCTGACATGCATTCCTCCAAGGAGTTTTATTCTTTCCAATTTCTCAGAAAAAATCTGGTTAGGTTTTAACTCAATTTTTCATCAAGAATTGCCACCTGCCTTTAATTTGATGCACAACAGAAATCTGCAGACTCACAAACACTAAAGTGCATAATTATAACCATAAACTTCCTGTGCAATAGCTTTAAATCTATTTAACAAAATGTAGAAAGGAAGGCTGACTACTGGAAAACAAGGTTAATCTGGAACTAGAGAGGCAGAGTTCAAAGCCTTGTTCAATCTCAAAGTTTATGTGTCATCTTGATCAACCACCATGTGACCCCAAAACCATTTATGTGCCGACAGTGTAAGGTTATACAGAAAAACACCATCTGGCTGCTTCACCACCTAAAATTTACATAAGAAGTAATGGCAAAACTGGGCCTCCCTTCACTTAAACTGCTGCCAAACACTGCTGGGTCTACCAACTAATTATGTATTGTGCCTAAGTACAGTGTTATTTATGCATTCAGTTGTGGGATAAAATACATAAGCACTGTTGGAAACAGGGACTGTATATTCATTTCTCCTCCCATTACTATACACAGGTATGTTCCCATTTGATACATTTCTAGGCCATGAATTTCACCTGCAATATTCTCAATACACTGCTTGGTATTTTGGCTGTGATTAGTCCCACTCTTTGATGCTTATGTCTACCTATTTATGTTACACAGAATTCAAGTACCTGCCCTGTGACTGTGCATCCTATTCCCACAAAGGTTAGTGTGAATCATCAGATGTAAATCCCGTAAAGAATCTAGGCCTTAGTCTTTCTCTAGCTGCATTTCCCTTAAAGGAAGATGTCACGATAAACAAAACAGAAACATCAGGATCCTCAGAAATGTTAATGTTTCTGGCTACAGAAAAGCATAAAACAGGTAAGGTGAATCTGTTTTGTTCAATGTGCTAGTGGAAGAAATAGATTTGATCCTATTTGTTTTATTATTCGGCAGATCTCTAATGTTCTGAAAAGATCTGAGAAATCAGTGTCTTGGAGAAATATGTGATTGAACATGGAATAATACCTTTGTCAATGGATAGACAGTCATTTTTTGAACAAGTCTAATCACTAGCACAGACTCACTACCAGCGGAAATTCAGGAACAACATAAGCATTTCTTCTTGAGGAAATGAAGCTGGAGAGATACAGAGACAGTGTTAAGACTAAAGCACATATCTAGGCATTATTACTATCAATTTCCAGTGATTTCATAGTTATCACTATTATTTTTTCCAAGTGTTAAAAAACAAGTTAAAATTATTACAAGACTACTTCTAGTCTATTGGTCTTATAACTGGGTTTCTTACAACTATCACCAGTATGAATATTCTGCATGAAGAAGCTCAATATACTAGTTTCAAAAAATATGATTCCTGAAAAAAAGAAATAATCTAAATCCATCAGGAACTCTACAGCAAGCCAATTTCTGCTAAAAGTCAAACCCCATCCAGAAATAGCTACCAGTCTTTATTTGTACCAGTGTTTTACGCAAGACAAACTAGTTACTCTAGACATTTTATTGCTTAACTGTATGAACAAGGGATGGACCCAACATTTACTAAGACAGACATTTGGTCAAAATTACTACTACTGAAAGCTATTGCCAGTTTATGAAATGGTTATTCTATGGTTTTAACAACACCTCTTGGTATCAGATCCAGTGGAAATTCTAGCAATCCAACAGGGCTGGCTGTTCCCCAGTTTTAGATGCATATGCTTCTAATGGTCTGGTTACTCACAACTTGATACCTGATTACAAATTCAGAGCTGCAGTCCTAAAACAGGTCATAATAATGGTTGTACTGCACACAACGAGATGTCTACAATTGTTTTGCTTCTAGTCTCTGAAAAATTTTTAAACATATGTCATAACTACTTATAGCATTATGTCATATCTATTAAGTATTATATGACTTAATTATAGCATATAAGCAAATAAAACCAGATACAAAGACAGTCTGTTTGGATTGTGATTGTCCATTTTCTTTTAACAGGAAAACAAAGAGTAGGAGGAATAATACTCGTATCTGAGAGATCCATATTCAATAAACACAAATGCAAGTGGGAGGATGATGCAATTTTAGTCTTATTTGAAGTCTAAGGCTTATTTGAAGTCTAAAAGCA
Source organism: Pampusana beccarii (assembly GCA_013399365.1). NCBI lineage: Eukaryota > Metazoa > Chordata > Aves > Columbiformes > Columbidae > Pampusana > Pampusana beccarii. Next base: position 79,944 of record VWYH01007510.1, read on the forward strand.
ATAGTAGCACCATGGACAGTAAGACTGGGTTCATGAGGGGCAAGTCCTGCTTAACAAACTTAATTTCTTTCTATGACAAGGTTACCCACCTAGTTCACCAAAGGAAGCCTGTCGATGTGATCTTCTTGGATTTCAGTAAAGCGTTTGATACTGTCTCTCAACAGTATCTTCCCGGACAAGATGTCCAACATACAGCTGGATAAACACACAATGCAGTGGGTGAGCAACTGGCTAACGGGCTGGGCTCAAAGGGTTACAGTAAATTGGGTAATGTCAGGCTGGCAAACAGTTACTAGTGAGTTCTGCAAGGTCAGCGCTCTTCAATGTCTTTATAAATGACTTAGACGCAAGATTGAGGGATTGCTTAGTAAGTTTGTTGATGACACGAAATTGGGAGGAGCTGTCAACACTCTCGAGGGCAGAGAGGCCCTGCAGAGGGATCTGGACAAACTGGAGAACTGGGCAATCACCAATCACACGAAGTTTAACAAGAGCAAGTACCAGATTTTGCACCTGGGACATGGCAACCCTGGCTGGACATACAGACTGGGGATGAGATGCTGGAAAGCAGCTGTGCAGAGAGGGATCTGGGGATTCTGGTCAATGGCAAGTTGAACATGAGCCAACACTGTGCCCTGGCAGCCAAGAGGGGCAACCGTGTCCTGGGTGCATCAAGCACAGCATTGCCAGCCGGGCAGGGAGGTGATTGCCCCGCTCTGCTCTGCACTGGTGCGGCCTCACCTGGAGCACTGTGTGCAGTTCTGGGAGACACAGGATAAAAAAGGTATTAAGCTACTGGAGAGCATCTAAAGTCACTTGGTTTGTTCATCCTGGAGAAGAGAAGACTGAGACCTCATCACGGTCTACAGCTTCCTCACAAGGGGAGAAGGAGAGGCAGGCAACCAATGACAGACCCTGAGGGAATGGCAGGAAAATTTGCCAGGGGACATTTAGGTTAGAGATTAGGAAGAGGTTCCTCACCCAGAGGGTGGTGGAGCACAGGAACAGGCTCCCCAGGAAAGCAGTCACAAATATACAAATACAAATAAAATAATAATTAAGCACGAATGTATCACAAGCTGTACACTCAAGCAAGTTCCCTGAGTAAACTAATCCATTTAAGACAAAACAAGAAATGAATTTCCACACAAAGATTTTGGTCATGACTTTCATGAACTATATATAGATGACTCCATTTGATTAAGCTGTTGATTCTCTAACACTGTTCCTATACCAGTGATGTGGTAGCAGACAGCAAAAAAAGCAGAGGTTCTGCAAAACCAGCTTGCAGTGTTTTATTTAAATCAAGATTTTTAAAGTTTTCCACTGCTGATCAACTTTTCTTCAAATCCTTGGCCTACTAATCTTAGCAGATTAGTAAATGTAGGTAAATATGTGCCTCTGTGACAGTAACTCCTCCTCTCTCATGTACTGAACATAAAAATCTGTAATGTGGTGATCCCAGCATGTGCCTGGGCAATGCATTGACTCACAGCCATGCTGGCTGAAGTAGGTAATCAGATTTGAAGCTGAAAGGGTTAAAAAATAAACTTTGCCCAGCCACTACTGAGGGGTGACTCGGGCAGGAGTTCTTAGGAATAAAGAAGAGTAAGTAGATTTGATCAGCAATCTCAAACGTCTCTGAATCAACTGCATCCTCTCCCCTGTCAGATCAGGGATGAAAATTACCTATGATGAATATGGAAGGGGAATGCACAATAATGCACTTCGCCTTCCAGGTATGATAATTCAGTCTCATTCTGTGCATAATTACCCAGAGAAATCTAGGAGGAACTGATAGCTCTTGATGATACTGCTCAAGTTGCTGATGATGTTACTCAGACCCAAAGGAGCTTGACTGTTTGTGTTTTTTTAAATTAATAATAGAAATTGAAAAATAATCTTCTAGCATCCACTTGGTTATTTGCAAAACTGGTGCAATGAGTTAAGAGCTGCCAGACTGTGTCTCTGCAGTTAAAGATACATTCTCAACATTCTGATGCAAGTTCAGTGTGATTAGACAGGCCCTTGCATGTGTCCAAATGTGGACCTGATGGATCAGCAGGCAGAGGGAGGCCTGAGGTAAGTTCCCTTGCCAGGAGGGACCCCTGTCCTTTTAAAAATGGCTTTTAGGAAAAAGACAGTCTGTAAGTAGCAAGGGTTTCAAACTACATGAAATTTAGAAGTAAACCCTATGTTTTGAGTTATGCTTCAGACCACGCTCTCCCCTTTTCCAAGGGCCCTACAAGGCAAATGCACGCAGAAAGAGCATGTCCTGAAATAATTCACTATAGCTGTACTAATTGCATTCCCATATTGTGGAGGATCACAGTACAGGAGTGCAATCGCACAAGTTTGCCCCACCATTTAAAAAGGATGTGTCCAGAGGAGGGCAGCAAAGCGGGAAAAAGGATTGGAAGGCATGTCCTGTGAGAAACGGCTGAGTACTCAGGATTTGTCTGGTTTGGAGAGAAGGAAGTTGAGAGGCCACCTCAGTGCTCTCTCCAGGTTCCTGAGGAGGAGAAGTGGAGAGGGAGGTGCTGAGCTCTGCTCCCGGGTACCCAGTGCCGGAGATGTGGGAATGGCTCAAAGCTGCGTCCATCAGGGGAGGTTCGGCCTTGACATGAAGAAACATTTCTTCACCAAGAGGGTAGCCAAACCTTTGACCAGGTTTCCTATAGGGGTGGTGGATGCCCCAAGATGGTTAGTATTCAAGAGGCATTCAGACAATGCCCTCAGTGCCATGCTTTAACTTTCGGTCAGCCCTGAAGTAGCCAGGCAGTTGGATTAGCTCATCACTGTAGGTCACTTCCAACTGAATTAGTAATTCTATTCTATTCTATTCTATTCTATTCTATTCTATTCTATTCTATTCTATTCTATTCCATTCCATTCCATTCCATTCTATTCTACTCTATGTGCTTGTCATGAGTTGAATAATGATTACACTATTATTTACCTGAAATGCAAGGGGTTTTTCACCTCCAAAAACACTTTCAAGGACACATATCAGAAAGGTTACCAGATTTGGTCTGATTTTCTCTTCCTGAATCTGTTTCAGAGCCAATGCTCATAAACATTAACACAATGCACATGTGTAGCCAGGAACAAGGTGATGGATTCTTTGGTTTAGCTTGAAAAAACATCCCTTGCATTCTGGCAAAGGAAAGCTACAGAGCCACAGAAAGTAGAAGCAGGAATACAGGTCAAGCAGCCCCTGTTTCCTGAAGAGGGAGAACTCGAAGAATGAGGATTGCTACTGATGACACACAAATATGGAAGACTAAGAGGTGTGTGCCACTGCAGAGTATTTTCCAAAGTAGGACACATATCGATGACAAGCACACTTTTTGACTTCCAAAACTTGCTCTGCTGTGCTTCTTNGAGTTGAATAATGATTACACTATTATTTACCTGAAATGCAAGGGGTTTTTCACCTCCAAAAACACTTTCAAGGACACATATCAGAAAGGTTACCAGATTTGGTCTGATTTTCTCTTCCTGAATCTGTTTCAGAGCCAATGCTCATAAACATTAACACAATGCACATGTGTAGCCAGGAACAAGGTGATGGATTCTTTGGTTTAGCTTGAAAAAACATCCCTTGCATTCTGGCAAAGGAAAGCTACAGAGCCACAGAAAGTAGAAGCAGGAATACAGGTCAAGCAGCCCCTGTTTCCTGAAGAGGGAGAACTCGAAGAATGAGGATTGCTACTGATGACACACAAATATGGAAGACTAAGAGGTGTGTGCCACTGCAGAGTATTTTCCAAAGTAGGACACATATCGATGACAAGCACACTTTTTGACTTCCAAAACTTGCTCTGCTGTGCTTCTTGGCCAATGATGCACAACAAGCATTCTCGTGCCTGCCCTGCACTTGTGACAGCTCCAGATGGTGCAGCAAGCCTGGATGAAGCCCTTCCAAGCACAGGCCGTTTTGCACAAGCAAGAAACCCTTGGGAAATGCAGCCCAGGGAAGAGCAGAGCTCACTCCTGCTACAAACTTGCACTGAGCAAGTGAGCCAGAGACCACCAGGGCATGAGTGGAGCCTTGGAGGTGCAAAAGCAGCAGACAGGAACCGAGCCAAAAGGGCCCAGAGGAGCCCTGACAAGGGGCTGTGCTCAATGCTACAGAAGGCAGCAAAACCCCTCCAGGGACACTTGCTAGTGCACCATGGGGGAAAAAAGCCTTCCTTCCCCCAGCTGCAGGGCAGGAGAGGCCATCTCTGTGGCACTTGAGCAGAAGGCAGTAATCAAGCCAAAAAGGACCAGAGGAGCCCTGACAAGGGGTCACACTCAGTGCTGCAGAGGAAGGCAAAAAAGCCCTGGGGACCAGTGCCAATCTGCCCTAGGGGAAAATTTCTCCCTGACCCCAGTCAGTGCTGGTGATTGGATGTTGCCTGAGCATGTGAGCAAGACCTGGCTCCTCATCCCACAGGCTGGTCACACCTCTCAGGAGACTGATGCCCAAGCCCTATTCTCCCTCAACATGGAGCCATCTCAGGGACTTCCGGGAGTGGCCAGATGTCCCTAGCCTGATCAGTCTTGGGGGCAAGAATCCTTCCCACATCTGTCAGGGCACCAGTGGGTGCTCCGAAGCACTGGGGTCCCCTGGCAACATCTTTGAATCCTATTTCTTAAGGCTGCTGCCTCTGGCTCAACAGGGGATGAGGACAGCAACCTCTCCAGTGCTCCTCAAATGCTCTTCAAGAGGGCATTCTCTTGCTCTTGCCACTATTCTTCATTTGAAAAGGCCTGATAGCCTGAGGAACCTCCAGGATTGAGTGCTTCTCCTCACTTTGTGATGAGCTGGTGTCTGTTTCCCAAAGGCTGAATCAGTATTCCCATCCCAAAGATGGGTTCTTAAGGTTGCCCTGCCAGGAGCTGGCCTTGCAGCAGAGAAATCTCCACCAACCTCGTGCAGCCTCTGGTCTTTCTCCCTCAGCTTGCTCCAAGTAACTCTGCCATCACCTCGAGCAATTGCTCTCAGATGTCTCGAGGCTGCCCCCCGGCCAGCTCTGGCAAGACACAGGAGGATGGTCCCTTTTATCCTACCACGGAGCATTGTGACTGCTGCGTTGCCGGGCGGTGGCACTGTGACACGGGGGTGGCAGGGCCCCCCCCTGCACGCACCCTCATGCTGTTCCCAAGGCAGTGTTTGTATTCAGGGGGCCCAGGGGCCTGTCCCTGCCCTTGGTGGCCTCGGCACTGGGCACAGCTGCTGGGCAGCCCTGATACTCTTCTGTCAGGTCACAGCAGAAAGCAACCCTACAGCCCAGAGACCACTCTTATTAGCTCTCAGGTTGTCCAGAACCCTGCTTTATTCTTGAGAAATATACCTAAATACCTAAATGTTTACTCTCTTTGTTTTTGTTTTAGAAAGAACAAGTATTTATCATGAACAAATACTCCACTTACTCTAGAAAATTATTTGAGTAGAATAAATTCTGTGAAAGTTTCCATGATCTAATCAGCATCGTTTTCTCTTTCTGGAGTTTTTAAGCTTCATCACCCAGACTCTAAGGCGATTATGATGAAAACTACAGAAAACAGAGTACATATCTTGTCTCTCTCATCCCTTCCACGGAAGAACAGTTACATCCACTTCACTTGTTGGCTCCCTGAACATACTTCTGTTTCAAATTATGTAAATTAAGATGTTTTAGCATTTAAGCAAGAAATACTTCAATGTATTCCACTCACCTATATTCAGACAGATCGCAATGGTGATGAATCAAAACCTCTGAAAAAAACTACTGTTTTTTTTCTTCCTCAAGGTGTTTCCTAGCTTTACCAACACAAGTAATGCAATAAGCATTCCATAAAATGACCCCCTTACTAACAACAGTAACGGTGCCCTTCCTTTGTCTATTTCAGACTTTACTTAATCATTTTTTGCAAAGAATTGTTACTATTTGAATCATAATGAATGTCATATATTATTTCCATGTGCAGCTTAAATTGTTTTATAATGACCTAGAATGGGCATTTTTGTATTTCAAAAACTCGATTTTCCATTACTGTAGAACTCAAGAACGTGGCACAGCTCCAACTGACATAAGATTATGTTGCCTTTGCAAGATCAAAAAGGAGTAGGGTGACCTTAGATAAAGAAGAAACAAGTGAAAAATACTTTTCTGATGAAAGTTTATTATAAAGTCCATGCTATTATCATCACCAAAACACATAAAATCCCTAAATAACATCGATTTGAAGTGCTAAAACCAGCTCATAGTACTTGACTAGCCTGTGGACGCAAAAGCTTGTTTAAAAAATCTGCAATTTGTTGTTGTCTTGGAAAGCTCCCTTCCAACTAATGACAGCTAGAAGGTCTAGACAATTTGTTGAGGATACCAAAGTACTGCATAGACATCTTCAATCGAGCAACTATCACTATATCAGTATCTTATTTTGAAAACAACATATACTTTAATTCCCATTGGACTCACTCTTTGTTAAGTTTTGCAAGCTATCCAAAATTTTCCAGCTGCATGCAAGGGAGAAAGTTTGTGAATACATGGCAAAACCCAATTCATTTGATCTGTTGCAGAAAACCACAACATACCATGAAGAGAAAGGTAATTAAACCATTCTTATTTTGTGGACAGCTCTGTACAGTTTGTAACCTTCCAGCTGTCTATTCATCTGTGTTAACTAGTATGGTATTTGTCACACTATGGTACATAAGGCACAAGTGCCACAGTATTAAAAGCACTGTCACTGCCATCTGAGGTATAACCTGTGTCTACAAAGTCACCTTTTTGGACTGAAATGGCTTATGAAGTAAATGCACTTGAGACGGGGGGAAGTGGGAGGAGAGGCAGAGGATTGGAAGGGAGAATTTGCATGTAAGAAGTGACTTCCAGCCGTATGGCCAAGAACGTCTGCAGGCTGAAGTCACAGTATGGTTTCAGCTCTTCTCCATTCCTATTTTACATTCTCTTCGTGAACTTGTATCAGGAACAACTCAACTTTAAAGCGTACTTTGCTTCCAGTCTGGACATTGGTATATCATCTGCTTCTTATGCAGAGAACCACAGGATGATGTCTGTCTTACTCCTCGCTGTCTGCCTCACCACTGAACTGGCAGAGAGCAAGGTCAGAAGCCTAAAGTCTGTGTAAGGAGCCAGAAGTGAAGAATTCTAAGACTAATTGCAATGATTATCTTTAATTCCAAATACATTCTGTCTTGCTGTCCGTGACAGTGTGGCCACTTTCATGCACCAGTACACTTGCTGTGTTTCGTTATTTAAATTAATTATTTCAAATTTTGGTTGGCAATCAGATATTCTAGAGAACGTGGCTCTATGAGATTAAAGCTGAATGCTGGCACTGTGTCATACACAGTACGTCACCACAGCAGGTGAGCAATAATCACCCAGAAATGTTCTGTCGCACGTATCTGATTACTTACACTAATTCTTTAATGTGAAATTTTATAGAAAATTGGCATCTAACTCATGCCACTGTGTTACAGAGGGAATCACACAGTTTACAGATTCATAAAATACTAGAAGCAGCTGCATGAAAACTCTTGGTACTGCATTTTTCCCCATTTCTCTCATTTCACCCCTTATGGTACACAGAGATTCTCATTAGAATTGGCATATGTTCTGTATAATCAACAACGACAGATTGGGCACTATATTTTGAAATCATTGTGATTTTGTGACTAAAATCCTTAATTCTATCCACAACAAAGTCAGGCAAGCTTTAGAATTCTCTGAGACTGCTAGAATAAATTAGTTGTGACTAATAAATCCTGTTCAATGTCCCGTGCTGAAATCCTAAAGTACAACTGTACCATCTGGACTGTAACAACAAGTTAGTTTGCTAATGATAAGTAAAGGAGGTGTACAGGGACCTGTGCTGTCACAAGCAGTGCAGCATGTTAATCACTGTGACACCAATACAACTTTCATTGCTAATACAATTAAGGTTAACTAAGATACAGAAACAGGGATGATTATTTTTTTCTCACTAGCATTTTAACTGCCTGTAACTACTACATATATACCTGCCTAAACTTATAGGCATTCATACTGTCTGGCCACTGGTAAAAAGAGAATATTCCCTGGTTTTGGTGTTCCCTTTTAATAAGATCTCAGCTTGTAGTCTTTGCAATAGCAAAATGCTCATGTGAAGAGCGGAAGACTAAAAATAAAAAAATACTATCTCCTAAATACAAGTGTAATACTCTAATGTGACTATTCTTCTAACATCTTAAAAAAAATTCTGGAACTAAAATGCAGCGTTTCACTTGGCAGAACCTGGGACTTTGGAAGCACTTACCTCCATGTGGGTGCAACATGAGAACTTGCTACCCTCAGTACCTTTTGTCATGTTCTTATAGAGAAAACTGTCCCCTCCTTGCTATCTGCTCTGGCTAACTATGAAAAATGCTGCTGTTTACAGCTACATTTTTTTTCCCTCAACCAAATGGCTGAAGTCTGCAGTAAGAATGATTCAATGTGACAGCTGATCTTTTAGCCCAGCAGGGATCTTCACTGAATTGTGGCTAGGAAAGCATTTCCATGTTGATGATGACCAAAGCCTCTATGATTCAGAGCCAAACAAGTTAAAAAAAGCAGGAGGAATCCCAGTATCACAGCCACAAGCACATTCCCATTTCAAAGGAAATGAAATTAAGCTAATATACAGCACATATGGTGCCTGGACCCTTTAAAAGAAAGCCACATAAAAATGTTATATACAGTGGCATATTGTAATAGAAGTGCTTGTAAACTCTTATTTGCACATGTTAATAGGTGCTAATAAGACAGCTATGAAAATCCAGCCAGATCTTAGTGAAAGGGTTTGTTTTAAAGTGCAAGCTACAAAGAAACAAACTTGATCATGGGAAAACAATAAACTAGTTTACATCTTGATCCTTAAAAAAAACAAAACCAAAGCTGAGAAAATTATTCGGATACTGTTTTAATTTTCTATGATTACAAAATTGTTACTCTGCTTGCAATACAATCTTTGAGTGCTTAGAAAGCATAAATATAAGACATATAGTTTGAATTGATATAATGAGGATGACATCAGGGTCTAAGTTGGCAGAAGCGAGAAACAGAGTGAGAATATATTTTCTTATATAAAGAAAATATACATACATAAACATATATAAAACAGTTACTTATATTAAAATATATTATTAATACAAATGTTATAATAGATCTAACATATAATACATGCTAAATATATAAAGCATAATAATATTTTAATATATTAAAAGATGTTTCATATAATATCATGTATGGCATATGGCATTATATTATATTAAATGTTTGAATATATATTATTATATGTTATCAAAAAATGCCTTATGACTAGTAACCTCTATGTGAAACTCACTTCAGAAGTAAGCTGCCTGACTTAGAGGAAGCTTTATGTCCTGTTTTTCAAAAATGCATTGTAAAGCTCTGATTCTAATTAACTTCTATTGCAAGTTAATTGTAATTACATTGTAATACATTGCAAAAGCCTAATTCTGATTATGTTCACTATGATGACGGAATTATTTCTAATGGACACCGGCATGAGTGGGATCAATACAAACTATTACATAAGCTTAGATTTATTCACTTGGGAAAAAGCAGAGACTTAATTAGATGTATCTTCACACCCTTTCTTCCAAGTCAGTTTACATTTCTAAAACCAGATATTAAAAATAAAACTAAGCAATTCAAACTAATCCAAACTAAATACTAACCACAGGAGGCTTTTCCAATTTCAGTTTTATGTGAGGAAATAGAACAAATTTCATCCCTGTGACAACAGCTCTTCACTTCCTCTTCTCACTGTGGCTTCAACCTTGAACAGATTCATGAGAAGCAGCAATCTGAAAAGGCCTGAGGTACCAGAACAACTCACTGGTACACCACAAAGCATGATCATTAACACTGACATTACTAAAATGACATAATGGATCTGACTGGGATGACTAAATTAACCTTCATAGCAGCCCTTATGGCATTGTGCTTACCAGTTGTGGCTAAAACAGTGTTGTTAATACACCAATGATTCAGCTGTTGCTAAACAGGGCATGCACAACATCAAGATTTTCTCTCCACACCCTCCCCTATAAGGGCCAGGAAAATAGAGATGGGCAACAGGTTAGGAGGGGACATAGCTGGGACAGCTGACCCAAACTGATCATAGGAATATCCCATACCAGACAAGTCCATCACCACAGTCACCCCACCACAACTTGATGAATGCAAGCTGACATCTACATTTCAGGACGAGAAATGATGTCTACATTTCAGGAAGAGAAATGTAGAAATGTACACTTCCGGAAGAGAAGGCATTTTGCCAGACCAAAGCTCTATGCCATATTTACTTTTTTCAAAGTCACATTTATCTCTTTGAGATTCTCTTAACTTACAGTAGGAAATCAAAAGCACGTGCATTTCTTTACAATAACTATGCAGATCTCTGCTGATGATGTCCAGAGTCACTCATGCTGTGTAATCTCCATCCTTGGAGATACCCAAAACTTGACTGGACATGGCACTGAGCAACCTGATGTAGCTTTGAAGCTTGCCCTGCATTGAGTGGGGCTTGGACCACATGAACTCCAGTGGTTGCTTGTTACTTCAGTTATTCTGGGGTTCTATGATCCTGTAATCTTTGGTTCTTTCAAAACAGAATTCTGAAAAGCCATTTTTAGCTTTCCAGCAGACTTGCAATGGGTTTAATATGTAGACAATTTTCATGATAAGCCAGGCTGCCTGCATGTAGGAGTTGGCCTACTTGCTCTTTCCCCATCTTTCCTAGTATTTTCTTTTTTGCCAACAAAGAAGAAACTATTAGTCAAGAGCAGCAGAAATTAACACAGGTAAGTGGTTGAAAAGGTAGGGCTCAAAGCAAAAGCTTGCCATCATATTGAATTACTATTCCCAGTTGGGAAAAGCAAACAAACAAGTACATGCATAGTTGTGCAAATATGTGGACCTTCAGTTCTCTTAGGAATTCAGTGAGGCCAGAAGACGCTGACGCCAAGAATCACAACTTCTGGTTGCAAAAGATCTCCATAACAGTCGCGTAACATACAGACAAAATGTGTGACTTTTCAGGAGAGTTCCCTCTATTCAAGGCAGCCGTACTATTGACCCGTGGGATGATTTTAACTTACAAGAGCTTTTCACCTCCTCTTCTGCCTGAGACTGAGTAGATTTGAGCTATGCTTTCCACCGCACTCTGCACAATCTATGACTTAAAGCCATCATCTGTATCATATAAGCATGGTTCCCACTGCTAAAAAGGCAGAACTGCCTTGACATGATCACTGGCAGTGCTAGAACCACCTTTTCTGTATCACTGTATATTTTCAGAATATGCAGGACATGTATGTATCAGTGTATCAGAGTATAAGTGATGTCTCCACAACTTACCTGTCGATAATGGCACACATGTCAATGGTGACATTGGCAAAGCTTCCCAGCTGGCCTTGCTCCACTGCGTGCAAATCCACCAGCTGATCATCCACGTGAATAAACTGCATGCATCCTTGAAATGAATGCTGAAATAGCGAGTGATCTGAGTCATTCATCTGTACAGGAAACCCTGTAGAGCAGCAGAAAACAGGTTCATTATTAACTTCATAGACTATTACTCAAGTCAGTATTTTTTCACAGGAAAATACATGTTTTCTAGATGGGGGAAGAAAAATGCAAGGTGGGAAGGAAATATTAAGCAGTTATTAGATTACATTGCAATGTTATTGATTTAAGTCACTGGCAACTACCTGCAAGAATTTATCTAGTACAGGCCATGATTCTTTCATTAATTTTTGTCTATGGAAAGGAAGTCTTCTGCTACATTTTTCCTCCTGCAGCCCTCTATTGCTGTTTTTCATTACTTCTCTCTTCATACAAAGATTAAGGGAATAGGGAAAGGATTCATTTCCTTGTTATATTTTAGGAATCACATTCCTATTTCTCATTTTTTTCTCAGAAAAATGTATTCCATGTATTCTATGAAGTGAATTTCCAGTTCAGCTTTTCTAGAAATAGACTTCCTAGGCAGTGAATACTTGTGCTGGAAACTTTCTGCAAACTTAAAACTAGCCCTAAAAGTTAATGTTCTGGTCACTTCTGAGGAATCTGAGGACATTCTGTAGCATTTTCATTTTTGCTCTGCATATGTTCATTTGCCTGTCTTTCTGAAGGTAGTTTATAAGATATGAGAATGAATTAGTGTCTCAACCTAGGCTAAAAGGCAGGAAGACAGAGGATGTTTGTATGCAATTGTTTAACTGAACGTCCTTCAGAAGTGAATGTGTCAATTTACTTGAGAAAAAATGTCCTTGATACGACAGCGGAGGGCCTCATTCACTACTTATAAATCTTTAACAATGAAGTCCCTGAAAAAGCTTCAAGAAAACAACTTAGACAGAATCTGTTTAAGATGAGAGCAGGAAGGAAGAGATGCTAACAACAATTTATTGATAAAGAAAGTAAAAATTCTGAAAAATCCATAATGGTTTTGCCAGTTTCAGCTAGGAAGATGACTAGCCAAGCAGTTCTTGACTGACAAGGGTAAAAAAATCACACACATTTGATCTGGTAACTAAGACAGATTCTACAGCTTCCACTCCTCCCTCTTTCCTACTGAACTTGGGATCTCCAGTGCCTTGTTGCTTTCTTCAATAGCATGGAAGCAGCTATTTGTGGAGACAGGAGAATAACAGATTATCAAACCCATATTGTTTGAACAGCAGCAGGAAAAAGGACTGAATGTCACTTTAAAGTCTGTTTCTGAATACAGTTTATCACATGTCACACAAATAGTTGGATTGGCTTAAAGAGAGGACAGAAACAAGCAATAGAGGTTTGGGGACAGATGCAGCTTAATGGAGCACCTGTTACTGAAAAAAAAAACCAAAACCAAACAGATACACTTAAGTCTTCCCCATAATTTAGACCCATTTTGACTGAAAGGCTTTGTCAGAACATTCATACAGTCAGCAATGGGCTTAAAAATTTTCTATAACAGTCTTACCCTTCAGCTAAAATCACTGCTGGTAGCTCCAGAGTTCAGTGGTGGCACCACAGCATTAATCAAAGATGTTATAATAATTAAGCTGTGACCACACTAAAAGTTAGTTCTGACAGGTATTTCAAGCAATTAGGCAAAGACTTGTCGTGAGGTCATATCACATCCGGAGCAAAATTGTGACATTATCACAGGGAGCTATAAAGTGCTATGACTAAGACAAATACCCCTAACGATCTCCCAATTGCCTAACTAGTGCATAATAACCTTATCGGACCAACTGCCCCCCACCAAAATGGTCCTAGACTGTGGGAACTGTTATTTTGGATTGGCAGAAAACTCAAGTTGTAGGGACAGGATTTGTATTCTCTTCCCGGCATGTGCATTTGCTATTGACTTATCTGATGAAAAGAGGACAGGGCTTTTAGAAACATGCCTCCTTTTTTTTTTTTTTGACTATTTCTTTTCAGTGACACAGAAACATTTTTATTTTTGTCTTTTGTTTTATTTGTAAGTTAATGATTGGCTGATGTTTTAACACAGATGGCACTTGATATTTTACTTCATTAAAAAAAAATACACCTCATTTAAGAAAAGGAATTATTATCTAATTATCTAACTGGTAGTTCATATTGTCTTCAGCTAGTTGCGTGGGTAGATGCAGAACCAGTCACCAATAGAAACAGTGACTGATCTCAAGTCTGACAGTGTTTTTTATCTGCATGGTATTTCAAGTATACATCCTGGACCCTTGCTATGCAGAATGAGAGGAAGGAAACAAAAATATTTATTTGTCAGGATAAACAGCAGTACAGTACCGTTCAAGGGCCATTTTCTATACATATGATATGGAGTTAAAAGAGGTTATTCTGAAATCACAGAAAAAAACTCAAATTCAGTGCATAATGATGTGGTTAAATTAAAACATAGCTGGTGTTTCATATGTTAATAAATAAGAAAAGATACTAAAAGAAAAGCTCAATACACCTGCCTACCCAGATTCACTGTAATACTTTTATGCTTGTTTCAGTCAAACCAGAATGGGGCCCTTAGTGTGAAGTGGAACACAGGCAACAACTTTGGAAAACTAGAATCTTCCTGTTCCAAGTGCATGAAATAAACAAAGGTAAACAAACTGCAGAAAGGATGAACAGCATGAGTTTAAATGGAATATTTTTTTCATTGCATTGCATCTCTATAAAGCTACAGAAATGCTAAAAAAAGCACACACATATAGTTTCTAAGTATTATATTTGAAGGAATACAGGATCGGTACTGGAGGTTTCAACAGAGTCATGCCTCTTCACCTCCAGTCATAATTATGTATTAGGGAACATGAGGACTAAGGATGGAGTTTTCCCAGACATTGGGATTCCATGTCTAGCAAGTGTGTGAACCGTCCTGAAAAAAAGCACAGCTTCAGTCTCCCAGCTTGGTGCTGTGCAGAAAGGCAAACCAGAATAGGAACTACAATTTTTCGCTGTGTGCTCGCAGATAAAGTCACCAACTTCTTCAATGAGGCATTTTCTAATAAATTAATTCCACCTTCATTGTTCTGTTTATAGAAACACAGAGGCTGAATGCAGGGTAGTGCATTCTATCCTAACAAGTGTAAATTACTAACCTAAAAAACCCAAATGTGCCTGTATACAAGGAGAAAAGCACACTCTATTAATGCTAGAGCTGAGAACAAAAGGATGATGTACTTCTAGCACTCCTGGGACACACATGAGCCCTCTAGGTAAAACAGGCTAGCATTAATGATGTCTCTGGTGGACTTCACAGAATCTTCATCATATTATTATGAAAAAGTTTGAGCAGATCTCAGAAGTCTTGGTAGCATTTTCTACCAGTGGTGCAACTCTTGGTTTGTTTCTTCTCATCTGGAAATCTGGTCCTTAGTCAGACCCTCTTCTCTAAAAATATTTTATTGCCAGCTGCCTGCTTATTAATTGAAGCCAGTTCTAGAAAAGCATTGAGATTTTTCAGTCTGTCTGTATACTATAATTCCTTAACCCTCACTTAGACTTCACTTCAGTGTATTGACACTGATCCAGTACCTATCAGTTCTTGAAGGGATTGAATTCTTTAAAAAGTAGCTTCTAGGACCACTCTACCTGAGGTACAAAGAATACCAATACAGTACTACAGTTCTCCATTACCACATGCCAGAGAAGCTCTTCCTGCAGCACACCTGAGCTTTAGATGCAATAATTCTAGAATTATGTGACCTGGCCATAGATATAGGTCATGTGTACAATGTATATAATATGTTATGTGAACAAGTAATTATGCTGGTATTTCTTACAAGTTGGTCGCCGAGGAAAGAAACAGACAGATAATACAATAGTCCAGGTAAGAAAACGCCCAAAAGATACTCAGATGATAACAGCTGAGCAACTAGCTGTGAACAGATTATCTTCAAGACACAATGCAACTTGCACAAATATTATTTTACAAGATATTCAATGGCTAGGATGACAGCCTAGAAAAGAAGTAGAGGACATACAGTTAACGATGGCAATAACAAAAGCAGAAACAGGATCAAGGCAGACTATTGTTGGTAGCACACACAAAAATTACAGACAGTAACAGACAAAGAACAAGACCATAGTATAATAACCTCCCTTTACCAGCTTTTTTGATTCAGTGCTTTTCTCAGACTCCTGTGGACCATAGTGTGAACAGCAGTGTACTTCTTTAGACGAACTGTTTTGAGACACTTTTCCCAATGGCTTGCCAAAGAATACAACTACCTTTGGGCCTTTCAGTTACTTTTGAAAAATAGTGGGATTGTAACCCAAGCTTCCAGGTGGCAAGCTGATGGTACCAGTTCAGTTGTTTGAAATGAACTGCAATGGGCCCTGAGGTACATCTCATATCTAAATACGGCAACTTTTTCCTTTCCTTTTACTTTTCAATGCCAAAGGACAGATACTTTTTTCATTCTTTTTTTTTTTTTTCTTGCCTGTGGTAATTGCAAACATGGTATCTCTCCTATTTTCAAAGTCACCTCCTGCAAAACATGAGGACCATGACTTTCCGAAATATAGAGAATGTCCGGCAGACTGTGCCCAAGCTCAGCTGGGAGGAAATATGCATATAGCCCACCTCTGTTCTCCGATCTTATAGCACGTGGATCAGAATGACCATGTGATTTTCCCACTTCATCCTTCCTTTCTTTCATCTTGTCTTTATCTAACATATATTAAAAATGCAACTAGCAAGAAAAACACCTTGGTACATTTTTATGAATCACATACTTTTAGAGTTATTTTAAACTGAAAATGTAAGAGAATAGGTAAAAGGTTGTTGATCGGTTCTATAGTTTGCAATGCTAAAATTTTAAAATTAATTGCCAAGTCTTTTTGCATAAGATTATAATAAGGACAGCCTTTACTATGAATTTAGAGACTGTTTATAGGGATTCCATTAAGCCCTACATAACTTAAGGTACATAAATCCATTGCTCAGATAATGTAATGTAAATTTAAGAACAAAAATATGATTAATCAAGGAAAGACTAAGCTTTGCAATAATTAAGATAATTCTTTAAACTTTCAAATAATTTTTTTTTTTAGTTTGCTCATTAAAGAGTAATAATGTTGAGCTTTAAATCCACCTGGTACATTTAATGGCCATCCTTAATTTTGACCTACAGAAACCACCTACATAGTGATATACTTATCATCAATGATTAATAGGCTTACGGTAGTTTTGGAAGTCTGTAAAAACAAATTTAAGGTGTTCAGAACCTGGAAGTTACTGCTAACAAGTCTCAGAATAGACATTTAAGATACACTGAATATCTGAATGCACTTTAAATCAGACCACTTTTCAAGTTTTAAATATGCAGAAGCATTTATTAGCAACGAAGTTCCAACAAAGTCTTTATAGCCAAGAGATCAATCTGTTTTCTTGGTAACGCTCTGTGGTTATAGTTGATATAGGGTAGTAGGAGCCAAGTGAGAAAATTTGGGATAGTGGAAAACATGCAGTGAATGGTGTGAAACTACAAATAGTGTGTTTAAGGTACCTAAACTGAATCTCAGTTCCAAACTGGTGCAGTTTACCACAGTGGTGTATGTGTTGTGGACATACAAACTGCAGCTCACAGCGATTTTGCTTGGGTGATTAGACGCTCAACACTAAAAGCTTTCATTGTGGTACCTTTGTTAACCAGTCTGGAAAAAAATAAAGTTGATTAAAATATTAATCTCTTTGGTGGAAGCTAGTCAAAGTAAATAATGTGAATCTGCAGCTGAACTGGTCCACTGAGTTCTAGACTACTATTTTCGATGGAAGTAAATTCACCTTGGTGATATTTTAGTAGGAACGCTGCAGTACATAAAAATACAAAATAAGTGTATGTAGGAGAAGCAAATAGGATTACATAATTAATGTCAGCAGCATAATCTCCTCACTATACATCTCTTAAGGGCAGTAAATAGTGACTGAGTATTTTTTGCTGCTTATATCTCCCTAAGTGTAATCGTCTCCTGCATTCTCTAGAAATTTTTTATCTTCATGGGGGATTTATGGTAGAAGTGAAGTAGCAGTAACTTTGAAAATCTGGTGTACATTTATTCTCTTTGTTGTAAAATAGAAAGCCTATGAATAGCATCTGTTCCATGGATTGCGTAATGTACAGATTTGCTGCAATTTGATCATTATGTGGCTTCTTGTATTTTCCATCATTTCCAATAAAATAAGATAGAAATTACAGTAAAGTGTTAGACTGACTTAAATTAGCCAAGACTGGTAATAATGATCATTCTTACTGCTTCTCCCCATGTAATGTGATGACTGAAACTTGCTGCTATTTCTCATGTTTCCAGGCATTTGAAGGAGAATTTTGTCTAAAAAGGAAGATCAGGACAGCTTTTGAGTTTATTTCAAGACAGAGTTCTTACTGATTCTATATTTTAGGGATTCGGCCATGCATGCACCACATTTTTTTCATGGAAACTCACTTGAAAAGGTAATCATATCTTCATGTAAAAACAATAGTAGACAATTTCATTGTTTTTTATTTGTTCAGATGATACCAAAATATTTTATTAATTTGTTTTAACTGTTCCTCTGCCAGGAAATAGGATTGTCTTTGAACTAAGAACCACCAAAGTATAAAACTGCGCTTAAATGCTTCATCATAAGTGAACAATACGTATATTTCAAACATTTTTTTTAATTTGTGTCCCATTTCATTGTGTTATTTATATTAATGTTATCACAATCTCAGTGTCCTATTTTATTTTCATCACTGACAGTTTCTAAATAAAGGATTAAAATGTATCTAAAATTTTCTCTTTTATTTTAAAGTAGTTGTTTGTCTTTTTATCGTACTTTTCCCGAGGATTCTTTCTTTATGTGTGAAGTGGCTGACTACTCTCAAACTCCATTGAAGGGGGCAGGAATTGGAAATGTTTAATAGCTGGTAAAATCAAGTGGTTTCTGAAGAAAAAGCAAAAAAGCAACCTCTAGCCACTTTAAAAAGTGGTCTTTCTTCAGTGGAGCTCTTGTTTACATAAGGCACACTTCCCATCAAGTGGAGTTGCTGCTTCCATTTCAGCATAAAATAAGCTGCTATTATAACATGAAGTACCAAGCATTTACATCAGATCTTGTCAAAATAAGGACTTTGGAATACATTTATTTGCGAGAAAATAAAGTAAATCTTGCTGTTCATCCATTTTTAAATATCAAGAAAGCAAAAGGTTCCAGTTTTGCTATTATTTTGTTGAAAATAACATGCATTTACTATATCAGTAAATTTCTTTTACTCTTGGAATGTAAACATATCAAAAGAATGAATTTAGTTTATTGTAATTTTTTGTGAGCCCAGACAAATTCGACATTGTAAAACCAACAATATGCACAGCTGATCCACACACCATGCAAGGGAAGTAGAATAGTTAGTCAAATAAAAGATGGAAAATTATCTGTGCAATGAGTAGATAATACCTGATTTACTTCTGTTGTGATTTGGACAAGTATTAATTTTAGGATCTATGTGTATTTTTAAGAGTTATTTTTTTTCTCAATATGGAATATTTTTAGATTGTCAGGAATAATTTAGTTTCTGTTGCAGGGTTATCTGAACTATTGTATGGAGTTTAGCTATTTAAACAAATATTGGTATTTAGAACATGTCTTGAGGTATGTATTAAGACTGAAATAATTCCCTGTGAATGAAAATCGTGCTTGTGTTCTGCCTAATTAGTTAGATTTGCTCCCAGTAGCAATATAGTACATGGATTTTTTTTAAGTGTAGTAGTCCCTCCACTTTCTAACAGAGTAACTATGCCATTTATTTGTATTACGCAATATTGATAAACTGTTTGAATTACATACCCATTTGGGCAACTTGGACTGTTTAACTTAATAAAGTATTACACATCTTTAGCTCGATGGTAGAATAGAACTCTGTTTTTTTCAGGTGGTCATGATTTAAACAATATTTAGATTTCCTACTTCCATATAGAAACACAAATATATAAATAGATTCCCAGTATATCGTTTTTCCAAATTTAGAAAGAAATAACAAAGAATCTCTACAATGTAAACACATTCTCTGTATCTGAGCTAATTTATCTGTAGCACATAATTTGGACCTGCAGTTCAAGGGAAAAGTTAGCAACCCTTAGTATCTTTATAAGCAGAAAGCACTCATACAGCAGTGCATATTCAACCTATATTAATTCTAGAAAGAAATCCATACAATAAACCACAACAAATTATAGCCAACAACAGTAACAAGAAAATCCATTTTCTGTTTTCTCCATAAGTATTTAAGGCTATTATGAGTGTAAACATTTCATTAAATGGAAAGAAACAGAAGTCTATTTGTCTCTTATTTCCAAGATTCAAATGTTAGAAAGAGTCACCATTTTGTTATCTCTTTTTAAACTTGATGCTCTTGCAAAAAAAACCCCACAAACAAAAACAAAAAACAACAACAACCAAAAAAAACCCCAAAAAAATAAACAACAACAAAAAAACCCCAATCAACCAACCAAACAAAAAAAACAGCATTTTAGCAACTGACCTTTAATATTTGTACATCTAGAAAAATAAATAAAAGAATTCCACATATTGGGTTATGGTGCATTTCTTCTCTTTCAGGTCATCCAGCCTTCACTCTATTACAAGTCTGCTCACTCAAAGCAAGTGTACAGTAAAAAATAATACACAGAAATTACTTCAATCTCCTGTCTTTTTAAAATTTTTTTTTAAAGTTTTTAAAGAAACAGAAAGAAATTTTAAACTGAAACCACTAAATAACCCCTTAAGAAGCATAACCTTTAACATTCATTCTTCCAATATTAATATCAAGTCCAAAGGAGCCAAGGAGATTTCTTAAACACCAACGTTGTCTATTCAAAAGCACAGCAGGCACAGCAGCAAAAGCATCATATAGTAGTGACTCAACATAAAGCCAATTGGAATTTTTTTGGATAACAAGTTACCGGACTGAACTGCGATAAATTGTATTAGACTCATTACAACTTCTCTTGAAAGTGCTTTTTGCACTAGACTCATTAAAACTTCTCTTGAAAGTGCTTTAAGATGCACGATAGTATATACTGATTGCCTCAAATATAAATATAAAATATGCTACTTGTTAAAAGAACTGTGGCTATTTCCTTGAAAGAAAGTTTATTTTTTTTGTTTTCTTGAAAGCATACACTGGAAAGTACACTGTGAAAATAATGTGACTGATACGCCACATGCAAGATGTATTTCCTCCTACTGTAATGCTGAATGATTCCTTCCAAAATGACTGAAGCAATTCAGTGTGTTGAGTAAAGCTACACAAAGAATAATACAGCTGTACAAATATAAAAGAAATCTTAGCTTTTCAAATTTTGTTTTGTTGTTTGAAGTAATATTCATAATTTTAGAGGTTCAAAATTATTATAGAAATTATGATGGATTAATTTTAAAAGATTTATGTTCAACAGCAGTGTCCTGAGTTCAGCTAGGACAGAGCTAATATTCACAGGAATCTGGGAGGGGCCAGAGCCTGCACAGCTGACCCAAACTAACCAAAGGGATATTCCATATCATATGATGTCACACTCAGTACATAAACTGGGGGAGCTGGACGGGGGAGGGTATTGCTGCTCAGGAGTGGGCTGGGCATTCATTTTCCAAGTGGTGAACGATTGCATTGTGTATCCCTTGTTCTGTATGTACTTTTATTGTTATTTTTATTGTTTATCTCTTTGTTTTCTGTCCTGTTAAACTGTTTTTATCCCACCCCATAAGTTTTATGGTTTTTTTTCCCCAATTCTTCTACCCATCCCACCAGAGAGGGGAGGAGTGAGAAAGCAGCTGCATGGTACTTAGTTGCTAGCTAGGGCTAAACTACAAGAAGGAGCTAAACTAAATTATTTAGATGGATCAGGCAGTAATCTTAAATTGCTATCTACACTGGCTTCTTTAATGATGCCTCAGAGAGTGTGAAAATAAAGACAAAAATTACAATCACTTATGAAAAATAAAATTATCATAAAATCACAAAATCATTTACTTCAGAAAGGATTTCTGGAGATCATTTGATCCGACCTGCTCTTCAGAGGATGTCCAATCAGTGTAGGTTGCTTAGGTATGTGTCCAGTCTAGTTCATTGTCTCTGACGATGGAGATTTTGGAACCTCTCTGGACAACCTGTTCCAGTGTCTGACCACTCTCATGGCTGAGAAATGCAATTCTGTATTTAATCAGAACCTCCATGTTGCAACTTGTGTCTGTTGCCTTTTCTCTTCTCATCTTGCACCTCCAAGAAGAGTCTGGATCCAGCTTCTCTGCACTCTCCCAGTAGGCAGCTGTAGATAGCAATATTTCCCTCCAGCCTTCTCTTCTAGAGAAACCCAGTTCTCTCAGCCAGCCTCTCCCCACACATCATGTGTTTGAGACCCTTAAACCTCTTGCTGACCCTCTGCTCCAGAATGTCATTGTCTTTCTTGTACCGTGGGGCCCAACACAGTATGCTCCAGATGTGGACTCACCAGTGGTGATGAAAGGGAAGAAACACTGCAGCCTGCCGCCTCTGCTCTTGCTGATGCAGCCCAGTATGCCAGCGGCCACCTTCACCAAAGGGGCATGATTACTTACGTTCAACTTTAGCACCAAAAGTCCTTTTCTGCAGAACTCTTCTATCCAGTTGATTACCAGACTGGACTGATGCTCTGAATTATTCAGTCCCTGGTATAGGACTTTCAGTTTACTTCTGCAGTACATCATGAATTATCTGTTAGCTAATTTCGCCAGCATGTTCAGGTCCAAGTGAATAGCAGCATATCAACCACTTCGCCCAGTTTGTCATCATCCACAAATTGCTGAGGTCTCACTCCACTCCATTAATCAGGATGTTTATAGAAACATCAAACAGTATCAGCCCAGCATCAGTCCCTGGAGAACACCACTTGTAACTTGTCACCACTTAGACATTGTGCTGTTGGTCACCATCATCTGAGCCTGGTGTCCAATAAATTTTCCCCGACCTTATAGTTAATCTATCCAATCCATAATTCACCAATTTTCTGTAAAGATACTATGCAAACTGATTTGAAAGCCTTTCTAAGATCAAGGTATACAATATTCAACATACAGCATATCTTGAGGTACAGGGAGGTTTCGGGAGGTTCCTTGCCAGGGGAATCCCATGAGAGCCTCACGACCCACCAGCACCTGGCTGATATGACGTGGGTGTTGCCAGGGTAACAACAATCACACCCCTGCCCCAGCCTTGAAAAAGCCTCAGGGAGGGCAGGGACACGTCGCTGCCCACCAGGTGCTGGGAGCTGAGACCAGCGTGTGAAGCCAGTGAGCAGCACCCACACTGTGCCGCAGCAGTGGGTGTGGTAGCTCGTGCAGCAGGGTGCAGAGGTTCTGTCCCTCCTGGCTCCATAGACCATCTCACCTATTGGCAGTCTCCCAGACTGCAGCTTACCATGGTCTCCTCCAGACAGAGAGCTTGTCCCAAAAAGACTGTGGCGACCCATCCGGAGGGCCTGCCCCGATCTGTGTCTGTTCAGGTCTGTGGCTGCAGGGAGTGCCAGAGCCTGCTGCTGCCAGGGAGGGAGGCAGGCATTCCACCTGTGTGAGGTGTGAGCAGGTGCAAGATCTGCTCAGCATGGTGGTGGAACTTAAGGAGGAGGTTGAGACACTGAGGACCATCAGGGAGTGGTAGAAGGAGATTGACTGCTGGAGTAACTCTGTGGCGTGCCAGCCAGAAAGGCGCCAGGGAGATACCCCCCTAAAAGGTGACGGACCCCCTGCCCTGTAGGGCAGAGGTAGGGGACCAAAAAGAAGAGGAGGGTTGAAAGCAAGTCCCAGTTTGGTGTCGCAGGCAACCCCGCTCCCTACCTGCCTTGCTTCCCCAGGTGCCCCTCTTTAATAGGTTTGAGGCTCTGGATCTTGAAGGACAGGCAGGTGAGGATGTGGTGGAAGGCCCAACTATGAGGTCACAAAAGAAGAGGCGGTTGACACCACCCCTCAAGTCTGCCTGCGATAAGAAAGAAAGAAGGGTAATTGCAGTGGGTGATTCTCTTCTGAGAGGAACAGAGGGCCCAATATGCAGAGTTGACCCTCATCATAGGGAAGTGTGCAGTCTCCCTGGAGCCCGGATCAGGGATATCACCAGGGCACTCCCCAACATGGTGTCCTCGACAGACTACGACCCGCTACTGATCTTCCAGACAGGTGGGGAGGAAGCTGCATCCCGTAGACTGAGGGGAATTAAGAAAGACTTAAATGCCTTCGGACAGTTGGTGAAACAGGCTGGGGCGCAAGTTATTTTCTCTTTCCTCCTCCCATTTTTGGGTGCCAACGTGGGATGGAATAGAAGGATCCAGTCTATAAATGCTTGGCTACGAGACTAGTGCTACAGGCAGGGCTTTGGGTTCTTTGATAATGCCTGGTTTTATAAGACACCAGTCTGGACAGTAATACGTGGGAAAGGTTTATCTCATAAGGGCAAAAGGATGCTGGGACAGGAATTAGCAGGGCTCATTTGGAGAGCTTTAAACTAGATTCAAAGGCAGATGTGGCTGTATTGATCACTGTCCAGAGGCAGATGAGGAGCGAGCTGAGAGTCTGTGGGTGAGAATTAAGGGGCAGGCTGGCATAGGTGATACTGTTGTGGGTGTCTATTACAGGCCACCAGATCAAGATGAGGAAGGTGACGAGGCCTTCTACAGGCAGCTGAGAGCAGCCTCACAATTACAGTCCCTGGTTATTGTGGGGGATTTTAAGTACCCTGATGTTTGCTGGAAAAACTACTCAGCCAGCAAACCACAGTCCAGGAGGTTCTACCAGTGCATTGATGATAAGTTTCTGATGCAATGGTGGATGAGCCAACCATGAGAGGAGCGCTGCTGGACCTCATTCTCACTAACAAGCAGGGTCTGGTTGAAATGGTAAAGCCTGAGGGCTGCCTTGGTTGCAGCAACCATGAAATGGTGGAGTTCAGGATCTCATGTGGCAGGAACACAATACCAAGCCGAGTGGCAACCCTGGACTTCAGTAGG
>VWYH01007512.1:0-32437 GCA_013399365.1 Pampusana beccarii
AAAAAAAATTAAAAAAAAAGTAACGTCCTAGTTGTTTTTGTTCAAGCATTCTGTGTTGGGAAAGGCAGCAGGAGCTTCATGTCCCCTGGAGAAAAGAAAGAGCAGGAGGGTGGCGGGGGGGGACAAGGACACAGGGCTGGCGGTGGCAGCAACACAAACGGGGTGGGGACTGCGGTGGGGGAGAAAAGTGCCAATCTGGTGATAGGGTGATCATCTAGCTTACTTCTGAAGTCAGCCTTGACATTTCCAGCATTCACAGAATCAGAGAATATCAGGTTGGAAGGGACCATAAGGATCATCTGGTCCAATTTTTCTCAGCAAAAGCACAGTCTAGACAAGACAAGCCAGCACCCTGTCCAGCCAAATCTTAAAAGTGTCTGATGTGGTGAATCCACCACTTCCTTGGGCAGATTATTCCAATGGCTGACTGTTCTCACTGTCAAAAATTTTCCTCTTGTGTCCAATTGGAATCTCCCCAGTGGTAACCTGTAACCCTTACCCCTCATCCTTTCCATGTGACTCCTTGCAAAAATGGAGTCTTCATCTTCCTTGTAGCCACCCTTTAAACACTGGAACATGGTGACAAGGTTTCCCATAGCCTTCTTTTCCCAAGACTGAACAAACCCAGGTCTCTCAGCCCTTCCTCATACATCAGACTTCCCAGTCCTTCGGTCATCTTTGTGACCCCCTCCAGCACATCCACGACGTTTTTGCATAGCAGGGACCAAAACTGAACACAATATTCCAGGTATGGCCTGACAAACACTGACTAGAGTGGGGTAATGACTTCTTTGTCTCTGCTGGTGATGCCCTTGTTGATGCAGCAGAGTATCCTATTGGCTTTCTTCGCCACAGCAGCATGCTATTCACTCATATTGAGCTTGTTGTCCAACAGAAGCCCCAGGTGCCTTTCCACAGAGCTGCTCCCTATCCAAGTAGGTCCCAGCCTGTGATGTACTCCTGAATTATGTTTTTGCAATGCAAGACCTTAAAATTTTCTTTGTTGAACTTAATAAGGTTCTTGTTAGGCCAATATTCCAGACGGTCCAGGTCTTCCTGCAGGATGGATTTCCCTTCAGAAATGTCCACTTCCCCACTCAGTTTGGTATCAGCAGCAAACTATCAGGATACACTTGATCCCATCATACAGACCACTTATGAAGATATTAAACAGTGCCGGGCCTAATATCAGTTCCTGGGGGACCCCACTTGTGACAGGTTACTAGTTTGAAAAGGACCCATTTACCACCACATTCTGGGTGCAGCCTGTCAGCCAGTTCCCCACCCACCACATAGACCACTAGTCTGGATGGTAATGTGTCAGTTTCTCTAGGAGGAGACTGTGGAAAAACATATCAAAGCCTTGGAGAAATCCAGGTAAAACAAGGTCGCCTGCTCACCCCATGTCAACTGAACAGACTATTTTGTCACAGATTTGTGAAGTATGATTTACCCTTGGTGAATCTGTGCTGGCTTTTCCCAACTGTGTACTTCATTTGACTTTTGATAGCCCCCAGGAGGACTGGTTCCATAACTTTCCCAGGGACTGAAGTAAGACTGATGGGCCTATAATTTCCTTGATCTTGCTTTAAGCCCATCTTGTAGATGGGGGTGATGGCATTGCTAAACCTGCCTCAGTGAATGAAGTCCACTGTGCAATTCCAGCCTCACTGAAGTGCATGGCAAGATTCTGATTGATTCTGGTAGGAAACTACTTCAGGCCACTCAGCAAGCATGACTTGAGGTCTACGTGTGAGAACAGCAGTCAAAGACTCATTTTATAAGCTTTTCCCCCTTTTTAAAAAATCTTTTTAATATCCAACACATTGCAGTCCAAAAACAAGTCACAGAGTTTAGAATCATTCCAGTTGAAAGAGACTCTCAAGACCATAGAGTCCAGCCGTAACCTAACTCTAGCACTAAACCATGACCCCAAGAACTTTACCTATAGGCCTTTTAAACACCGCCAGGGATCGTGACTCAACCGCTTTCCTGGGCAGCCTGTCCCAATGTTTCACAACCGTTTCTGTGAATAATTTTTTCCTAATATCCAATCTGAACCTTCCCTGGTGCAACCTGAGGCCATTTCCTCTTGTCCTATCACTAGCTACTTGGGAGAAGAGACCAACACCCTCCGTGCTACAACCTCCTTTCCAAAACTGACTCAGAAGAGAATAAACTAATGTATCTTGTTTGTATCATACATATTTGGAAAAGTTATGAGCCACACAAAGAAAAGATGGATTGGATGACAAAGATAAAATAGATTTAGTTCTCCATGCTGGTAAGCTGTGGAAATATCTAAAAGTAGGATCATCTTCAAGGGGCTTACTGTGAATTTTCATTTTGTTTTGGACAAGTTTATTATATATAGCATTCTTGGCAAAACTTATATTATCATGATAATAATTCTTTGCATAAAAGCTAATCGTAAAGTCTTTATACTGCTAGATTTTTATTTGTGGCTAGACACTCAAAAGTGCACAAATACAAGTTTATATGGTGAATATTGAAGAGAAAATCTGGTTTTGACTGTTTCTTCTATGTAGCATGATGGAAATAATAATAACTGTATATTTATTTTTCACATTTATCTTCCCCAGATAAAAAAGCATATATGTGCATACAGGCAGGCACATTAATAGGAATAAGACAGATCAGAATCTCTTTTTCTTCCTGTTTCAACATTTACATATATTTGAGATTTTTCATGTATTGACAGATAATGGTTTTTTAGTTATTTCTAAACATACTCCTCCTGATCCTCTCTTAACAATTTTTGTGGAAAAATAACATGAATGTTTATTTATTCCAGTTTTAAAATAACCACAGCATGTCTCAGTTTCAGATTACAATAACTATTTTCTAATACTTTTTTCATCTTACTTGCTGATGTCTAGAAGCTGGGTTTTTTTAAGGAGCAGAAATCATCTAATGGACTGAAATCAAGGACTGACACAATTTTAGATATCTAAATCTAATGATGAATCAATTCATTTTTCAAATAGTCTTAACAGGATATTCTTTGAGGCAAAAAAAAAGAAAAGTACATTACTCAATTTGGGGCATAAAAAAGGAATGTGTTCCTTTATAAATTAAAATTGTTGCCTCATATTTTTATAGATATATAAATATTCCAGCAAAGTAAATATGTTTTCTAAGATGTTCCTGAATATTTGAACAAATAATGTTTCAGGATACATAACCGATCCCTGTGCTACTGCAGCATGCTTATATCTGTTCTATTTCTTAATTCATGTTCACAAGCTAATGAAAGAGAAGCAAATCAGTTGCATGGCTTGCCTGAATATTTTGCTGGCTTGATTCATTACTCTTGGGGGAGGTTTTTTTCGTTGATCTTTTTGTAATTCCAGCCTCAAATAACTGCAAAAAGACTGCATAAGATCTCAGTGTCAGGACAGAAACTAGAGCTGATTCAACAATCTGTCCTCTGCCCTCATTTACCTCAAGTAGCCTGAGAATAATACTAAGAAATTGTTATCATTTGGTTTGCATTATTTCTGTTAGTTTCTTATGTAATTAACTGGAACTTTGGCAAGATTTAATTATTAGCCTATTGTCATATATTATTTTTTACATATCTAAGTATAAAACAGCGGTAAGCTTCTTCATGAAGATGTATGTGTTCTGTCAGTGAACGAACTTAGTATTTTGTTTCTCCACTAAAAGATTATATTCCAAATTTCTTACATCTGCCCTTTCATGAATTTATTTTGGATTAAAGTCAGCTTTCTTATGCAGCAAGAGCTCTTTATGCTTGATTTATATTTAGTTCCTTTGATAGCTGAGGTGTAGAATGCCTAGTAAACCTAACACGTGATGGGTGGTTTAGGTCATGGTCTTGTTGCAAAAAACACTCTTTGAATCATTTTTGACAGTTTTATAAGCCTTCTTATATCAAAGCCGTCAACAAAGCACACCTCATTAATTGTGAGAACATCTAACTGCCCTTCATGTACAAGCCTCAAAGTAGGATTTTTCTTTCCTGCAATGGCATTAAGGTGCTTGTCTTTCTAACAAGTATTACTCCAAAAGCAAATGATTCATGCCTTCTGAATAGCTCTCTGAGAGGTAATGTATATCTTACTTTAAAAAAGATAATTAACTTTCCCTATTAAGAAGGAAAGCTGGGAAGAAACCCGACAATCTTTCACCAGCTGAAAAAAAAAGGCTGAAGCGCAGTCCAGAATGGACTGTGGGGATGTATTTGTCTGTCAAGTATAGTGTGCAGCCTTAGCTTCAGAGGGCAAGTCCAAACCTCATCTTCCCATGGGGACAGGACAACATGGTTGCAGGCCAAAAAGCTGAGAAGCCCTCCTAGCTGCCACAGTTGAGGCTGGGAAGACAGCAGGAGTATGCCCACTCTCTGTAAATATCCAGGGAAGATAAAGACGTTCAAAGGACTTTGAAGTTCCTTCTGTTTTTTTTTTTTTGTCATGGGGCTTATCATCTCATTAAACTCACCAGTTACAAAAAAAAGAAGTATTAATATGTATGTCCTTAATTTGTTTGAAGCAGTCCAATTTGTGCGTGCAAGTGTTTTCTACTAGTATAGAAAATGAGCATCATTGCTTCCAAGGAACCTTGGAAAATTTGTTTATTAAGGACCAGTTTCAAGTATGTATGTTTACAATGTTACAATGGAACTGTAAACAGTGGTAACTTACTCCTGATGTAATGCAAACCAAGCAAGCAGTGGGACGTATGAAGATGAGAGAAAAAAGAAATTAAGTCTCCTTTTCTAACTTTACTTTTCTGAGTGGACATTTTTCTCCAAACCTGAGGGTCAAATGTCAATTTGGAGCAATTTTACAGGGGGCATTAAGAGTTCTTGCCTGAAAAACTGGTGTGGCAAGGAAATTTCTCTGCGCAACGTGGCATGCAAGTGCAAAGGAGGAGACATTGCCTGACAGCTGTGCATCAGATATCTCTTCTGACAGTCACAGGAGAGGATCAATACAGAAAAACAAAGGACTACATTTGTCTCATAAGAACTATTTCAAAACACCTTGCCTTACTCCTTTCCATTGCTTTTCTCACTCCAACATAGTCCAGCAACTCTTAGCAAATGAATTGTGCTAATAATTATCCCAAGGTATTCCTAGAATTTCCAAACATATCGCATTTTATGTGTCAAGACAAGTCTTGAGTTTCTACCCAGGCTTCAAAATCTAGGTTCACTTTCATCAGGTTTAAACGAAGAATACATTTGAACATTTAAACATTTGAAAGACCATTATAGTTAGGAAATGAAATAGCAAGTTATCTTAGTGGTGATTGTGGATGGCATTCTTTAAGAAAGAATTAAGACCAAGAAGAAATATAGAATCATATAATATTGTATAATACAGTATAAATATAATTTGAGTGGGCTGAGGTAGTTGATAAGAAGATACTATCAGTTTAATCAGGCATTTTTTGAAAGATTTAAAGTATAACAAAAACAGTAGATTCTCACTGATTTTTAATAAAATAGACAATAGCATAAACCCAGAGGAATTGCTGAAAAGCATCTCACACTTTTAAAATGCAACAAAACCCCTCATATTCCTGTAAGTTAAAGTAAATAACATAGAAATAAAAAATAGCAACATTAGTAATTACTGAATTTCTATATTTCTATATATATATAAAATAGGAAACTGGACTTCATAAATATCAAATAGTATCCTAAACCATATATTGTATATACTAGTTCTCAATAGCTATAAATTTAGTGACTATGTTTAGACTAATCTGTTACTTACCTGTATTGTCAGAATAAATAAACAGAAAAACTGCAAACATTTATTAGAATTGGAAAAATTGTGAAAATCTGCTATTTTTTTAATAATGAAGGAGTTGAGCTGATTATACTGCACATTTTGCTCCTTCATATAGACACCTCAATTCATTTTGCTTGTAGTTTTCAAGACAGAAGGTAACAGAAAATATTTTTGCCTTTAGCGAAAACATATGCACCAAATCCCACAATTCTTTTTACATCTCATGGTAGTATAATTGAAACAAAGCTTTATACATAAAAACATAGTCTAAACATTAGCATTTTCAGTGGAAATAAAAAAGATTCAAGTCTGGTTCAAAAGAATAGTTCTCTCGCTATTACTGAATAAATAAAAGATATAACAGTTATTCAATATGAAAGTAAGTAAAATAAAAGAGAAGTTTAAAGCTGTAGGAAACAAAACACAGTAGGTTAACATGATACAGGGCAAAAGATTGCCATTTATAGAAGTTATCTATTGTTTCTTTTTTATTTGATGAATTTATGTACTGTGATTAATGTAATATAAGGCTTAAACGCCCTTCCTAACCCTAAAAAAAAAAAAAAAAAANAAAAAGAGACAGGAGTCCATGTCCTTCAACAGCTATTTTATAACTAATACAAGTAAGTTTTACACTGGATTTTGACTGGATGGAAGACTTGTCTTACTCCGTGCTTTCCAAACACACAGAAATAGATATCCAGGTGATGTGCTGAGGAGTCACACAAAGCCTGCTTTGCTATGTGCTGTTTTGCTAGGCTTGGAAACATTGACCTACCAGTTTGGAGACCTGGCTCCGATGGTAGATGTTGCTAAAAGATATTACAGTTTTGAATGGTCAAGATAGGGAGGGGTGACATTGAGTGCTGAGACCTTTGAGACAATTGCCTCTGCAAGGAAGGGAGATTCTCTGCCTCTGGGCTCACTCTGAGAGGGGAGATCTCTTAGAAAAAGGTATAACTTGGCTTTGTCCTTGTCACAGGAGGTTAACTTATCTAGACAAGCCTGGAAAAACTGCCAGTCTACAGCTGGTAAGCAATTTTTTTTTTTTTTTTTTTTTCTCTATCGGCAGGTTTTCCTTTAAGGAATTAGTCCATTTTGTTCATACTGCAAGAAGGAGATCACCCGTCAGAAAATAAGCCTGCTGCCTCATGAGGGAAGCGTGGAAAAGAATTATGGTGTCCAGGTCACACACTCTCAGCCAAAAGGTATGAACATGAAGGCAGCTTGTGTCTCTTGTAAAACACCAAGTGAAACTTGGGAAGGAAATACAAAATGAAAGCTAGTGGAGTCAACGGATAATACTATTGAAACAAATATGTTTAGTACTGGAATTAATTTTTTTGATGTTTGAGTAGTGTAAATATTTTTATATCTGTGGAGAATATGGTTGTAGTGTTCTGCTACTTGAAGGTTGTAATAAAGGTTATAATAAAACACCGTAAGACAAGACAGTTTTCTGTTAAACATTATGGAAACATACTATAGAAAATCAAAAGCAGTAGCTCTTCACAGAATACTTTGCTTGATCTCTGGTAGCTTTGCCTCTGTTATGGAGTATTCATCAAACACATGAACAGAGGAATTTTGTGGCAAGTATTCCCTTCCCTCATAGATGGCTGCAAATCTGTTCAGTTTTGATGGCAGAGAGAAGTGAGCAATTTTGAACTAATAGTGAATGCTGGCTTGACATTGTCAAGAGGCTAAAAATCAACATGCAAGCAAGGAATTTTTTTTGTTTGTTTTTTGTTAAATGCCCCCATCTTTTACCAAGATGATTTAAACTAGAAAATTGATTTGTGGTGAGAATAGAGCAAAAGTAACACTCTGAACACTGACTTTTCTATCACCTTCTCTTTCTGATACTCACTTCCAAATTTCCAGCTATTAAGCAATACCCAATTTGCACTGTCATCCTGGATTACCCTAACATTTTAACCTGTTTAGTATGTAGAATGGAGGTCTAGAGCTATGCTAGATTTGAAAAAAGGAACAGATGCTTATGAGTGACAGTAGTTTCAGCTCCATCATGAGAAACGTGAAAAACAGATATGTTCTTATCTTAATTCAATGACTAAATTGGTATATTTTTAATCTGGGGACACATTTCATGGAATACTCATCAAACACCTATGGTTTTGGACTGACTGAGGAAAAGGCAAGGTAGGTCTATCAATATATGAGAGAAAGTAGAATTTGATACTTTAGGTGTTTCACAAACACTCGGGTTATCAAACTCAATAAATACACACAACAGAATTAAGTGAGAAAGTGATATTCTATATTTAACTAGAAATCTGTGCTTTACAGGGTTAGCTTAGTGAAAAATATGAGACAAAAATGTTGATCAGCTAACAGATAAATGCTCTGACCACGTAACAAACACACTGCAGCTTTAAGCCTAGTCTCTTAGAGACTTCAGGAATACCTATCTGCAGGTCAGCTTTCAATTACTAATTCAGGCTGAAGGTTGTCAATTGTGTATGTATATATTGAAATGTATTCAGATGAAAAATACATCAGAGACTGGGATCTGGACATGTTACGGAAGTGCAAGAAACTAACACCAAGGAATACTGTATTCCTTGTAAATTCTTCGCTCTAAAATAGTCAATATGAAATAGGGCTGCAACAGCCATTGTGCCAATATCCCACGAGTGTTGTGCTTAAGACAGGTAATGGTAACTGAACATAGATTATATTTGATTTTGGTTTTGACTGTTTATGGTTACTGAAAAAAACAGGTATTGACCAAAGCTAGCTAGCTGAAGTAAATTTTAGCCAAAGAAACACCTTTTCCTTTTCGTGCTTTTTTGTGTTTCTTCTGTGATTGTTAGATGGTATCTTGTTACTAAACTGAAAGTCAGAAATACCAAAAATTAAATATAGTAGAAGGCTGGAAAATGCATTTAGCAAAATAATTACATTTTTACTTATTCTCCTCCAGGATATTATGTATGATATGAAGTTGCTAGAGAAACTCACATAAACCTTCTTGTAGAGATTAAACTTTCCTGTAGTTTCCACCACAGTAAGTGTAACTACATTTTATGATGATAATAGCATGTCTAATGCCAGAGCAGATCAGATTGGGATTTTTTATTACTTATATGATATCCTATACTTTCCAGAAGAGTTACTTTTCGTAACCAATATGTCATCCACTCTCCCTAATTTGTTTGGAGGAAATGTCTTTCCACCATTAAAATGCAATTGCCTACAAGACTGAGAATCTCTATTCTGAAATAAACCAGATGGAGATTGTTCTGCCACCTGTGAGTCCCTGTCTCCCCATCTATATTAACACTTCAAGCTTATGTGATGCTCATAATATCATTTTAATATTTGCATTAACCCTCCTAGATTTTTAATGACACAAGAAAGCAGTACCACTCTGAGTTTCAGTGCTGAAATGGAGAACTTTCCATCTCATAAAGCCCCATAGCAAGTCAAGGATCAGACATTGGTAAAATGTTGTTTCCAGTCTACTGCCACTCCTTCAGATGCAACAGCATCCAGTCCTATAAATGTCATAGAGCTAACAGAAACTATTAGGAGCTCTCAAAGCAGCCATTCTTTCTTTCATCTGGCATAGCTATAAATCGAATTTATATGAAAACACACAAATCTATCTTGGACATGTCAGCATGTTCTCCAAAGCCTTGAAGTCTCACAAGGGACGGATTGTACAGAGCCCTAATTAGACAATCTGATGGATAAAATTTCACCTTGGTACAGACCTCAACCTCAGGTTTGGCTAGGTCCAGGAGCTCTGCATTAAAACATTTAGTGGACTGGCAACCAATGATATGAGCAGGGCCTGATTTCTGGTCAAGGTGGAACTAAGGGAATTTGAGGTGTTCATTACTTTGCAGTACCAAGGTATTGATTTGAAGATAACGTCAACAGAGGATATTTAAATATAATTTATTTTGCTTTACTTTAGTTTTCAGCTTTACAAGGCAATGGCTAAATTATATCAGATAAAAATAAATTAGATTGCTAACCTATCGAGTGTTTTGGTTTGGTTTGGGTTTTGTTTTGTTTTTGTGTGGCAATCTTGCTGTCCTTTTTTTCTTATATGTGCTTAGAATATAAAATATTTCCAAGTCTCCACTTCCTGAGTTGCTGGAATTTTCTCCTAATTTTTATTATTCTAGAAAGCAACAAGCTTAGTTTTTACAAGATCTCTTCTTATAATATATATTTAATCTCTGAAGAACATGACCTTGACCAACAGTGGCAGGTTGGATATTTGGTATCCAAGCTGAGTGCTGACATGATTGTATTTAAATGTACAAGGATTTTCTCAGTCTTCCTTTTCTGCAGCTCTATACTGTCTTCCTTGTATCTGTAACTATATCGAGCTGACTTAACTTTGCTATTGTTTTGTCCATAGTAGCCGTAAGAAAGGGTTGAAGATTATTTAAGACTGCGTATGCTATATAAAATGCAAGTAGAAAACACAGGAATGTTTTAATCACGTAAATACAAAACTAAAGTTTATGTGTGGCATTTTGTCTAGGGATTGTGAGTTCAAAGGCATGTCTGCTTCTTTCTACCTTGCTGGACAATTTAATTAAAGATATCCTCTCTCCCTACAAATCTAAAGAGATGGCATCATTAAGAATAACGTGTTTAATGCTGTTATCATCCAAATACCAGAAAGCTGCTTCTGTAACACCAAGATATGTTTAGACATTCTTCTAAACCCACACATATCTGCTATGCTCTGTTAATCCCAGCTCCTTTCAATGACAAATGCAGCTTGTTAGAGCATGCAGCATGTGAGTCTCTCAGTGTGAATATCATATGTATTTCTGAATGAGAATCGGTAAAGTGCTTTACACTTTCTGAAGGTTCTTTCATAAACTGCAAATCTACAGTTTCAAGTCACAAAGGATATTCAGCGCAAATCCAGGGCATTCAAAGCTGAAAAAAATGTTCCTGTGTAATTCACAGGAACATTTTTTTCAGCTTTGAATGCCCTGGATGACAGTTCCCAGTCTCTGAGTTGACTAAATCTCAATTAAAACATCCAGTTTTCTTCAACGTGTACTCTGTTATAAATAAAGTTAATATTAGTCTCACTCTACGCAGAAGGAACTCCCATAGCACTTGCCTTGGAAAAGTCCATTTCCAAGATTAGTATTTATGAAGAAAAGACAAAGCAAAAAAGCAAAAAAAGGGATAAATATTATATATATATATTTATTTATACATATATATATATTTTTTTCTGATTCAGTAGGAGTGGAAGTGACAGCAAAGAAAACACAAGAGTGAAATTAGAATCTCTGCAGAAAGGTAAGGCACCACAAGTGATCTTCAGTCTCCTACACAGGCAAGTCCTTCCTAGCAACCCTTTGTAGGTAAACTGAATCAGAAGAGAACAGCAGACATTGTGATACAGGATATCAATCATTACAGCTCAGCTTGAGCAAATACCTAGTCTATACTTACAAGAGGGATGGTGCAGACCATGCTGTTTCACCAGAATACAAGGAAAAGTAGCGCTGATCCTGAGCATATCCTGTGAGCAAAGTGTATGCTCTCAATCTAGTGTACAGTGACATTAGATTTCAGTTTCATATCCTGTTTAAATCAATGCTACCAAGTTTTCTGAGAATACAGCAAATTATCTAATTGAGAAAAGGTCCACAAATGATATCGGTTTTGAGTTGAATTTGCTTCTACTGAGATAATATTGTCAGGATCTTTTTACTAATAACTACAGTGAAAGAAATTAGAAGTCATCAATGTACTAGAAAACTTCAGGGCAGAACTGAACATGTTTCAGCAATGATGTCATGTGTCACGTAGTATTAGTCTTCCACAAAATGAGTAATCACTATCTATGATACATTTTGAAAAAATGTGATTCTCTCAGCGTTGGGTTGTGAGGTGAATGTAATACCAAATATGTCAGAATTTCCAAGTTGAGTACACATTGATTAATCTACAACAGCGGTGCTACGAGCATATTTTCGTTACCTCTGTCTTATGGATGGAAAAAGAAAACAGCCCTCAAAGTCAGGAGAGTTAGGTATGTATTTCAAGAGGACGAAGACCTTCAAAAGGCTTGATCACAAAATCACAGAATCACGGACAAAATTCCTGTGATTGCCATAGTTTTTAGTTTTGACATCAGAAACAAAAAACTATTGCATACATCCAAGCTTTTTATGATGTGTTTTATATACAGAACAAACCCTTATACACACATAAAATTTTTAAAAAAATCCACAACTCTCAGGTAACTTTACATCATTGGTTACATTGCATCAGCTTGTTTATAGGTCATAGTGAACCTTCCTTCCATTAGTTCATTAATTGCAATTTTTTTTAAGTTCTTAACTCTTGCGTATGAAATTGCACCTCTATAACTTGTATGCAAGCACAGTTCCTCTCCCGATACTTTGTAATTCCTGTATCTTTCTTCCTGTAGATTTTTCTCTATGAAAAAAGTGAACAATCTATTTTCTAAATATAGTCTGAAATTTACACTGATGCTATGCCACATCCTGCTATTTAGATTTAGTCATAAACACAAAGTACAAATAAAGTGAGACATCATGTGCTGTCAGGACTAGTTAAAAAAAAAAAAAATGACAAGTAAATGCTTAGTAAAATGAAGAGTACAGCTGCACCAATTGCTTGACTACACACCATTTGCACACCATTGTTGTTGGCTGATGCAAAAAACCTCCCAGAAGTGTGTTCAATATTGCAAGAGAGACAAGAGAAAAATGTCCATTAATATGCTCTCCAGAATATAAATTGAACACACATTGTCTTCTGTGAAACAGAGAAAGAGGGAAAGTGGTTGAAAATGTTCTAGGTATTTTCTGTCAGCGGCGGCCTATGCCCTTTTTGCTAACCTATCTTGCCTTAGTAGTTTATTCTGTTCTGTCTCAATTTGCAACATATAAACTTCCAGAAAATAAATATACCAAGGTCATGATCTCTGGAGGGCTCTCTCTTCACTTAATGACTGTGATGCTTAGGAATATTAATGCTGCTTCCTCCCTCAACCTCATTTTTTCTTTCACTCAATTCTTTCTTTACCTCTTCACCAACTGTTGGTGTTGAGAGTTCATAAAACTGCAGAATTGCCACTGCAGACGTTGAAAACTGTGATCTAGACAAGTGTCTTAAGAGCATATAATAAAGGAATTAAATTCGGATTCCTTTTAGTTGACCTCTGGTGTTAGATTTTCATGACAGACCTGGGTTACTTTTTTGTTTACAGAAAGTGGTACTTCAGAAAATGTCTTTGTACAGTATTTATGAATTGCATTGTAATGTTCAACTCTTTTTTTTTCTGTATATCCTTCTGGTGTTTTTGTTATTAGAATGGGTGAGTTGAGCAGTTTCATTGAAATAGTTATGGGAAAATACCATTAAAAAATGCCCAGTTATCTTAAAGCCAGAGCTTCCAAAGCTGTGTTGGTGTCATTGAGTGGCAACATCACATCCTCAAAGACAGTGAAGGAAGTTCCACAGCATTCTCACACGTATTCACCCACACAGCACTAGGGTGAGTCTGAAGTGGGTGTGGAAAGGCAATTCTAGGTTACAATCTCTCTTTCCTGTGGACAAGTACTGGAGATTTCCTTCTCTCCTGGTCATTCTTGGATCCTACCCCATAGGTGACCTGGGTCTCATTCATTATACTTCTTGTATGTCACCCATATACTGCATTGGAAAAATCCTGTCAATGACTCTGTATATATCCAGCTTATTAAAATGACAGAACCATCACAGATCTGTGCAGGAAAATTAGCAAACACAAGTAATAAACAAATTAA
The DNA here is from genome assembly GCA_013399365.1 of Pampusana beccarii. Lineage (NCBI taxonomy): Eukaryota > Metazoa > Chordata > Aves > Columbiformes > Columbidae > Pampusana > Pampusana beccarii. Next base: position 13,598 of record VWYH01007512.1, read on the forward strand.
CCTCACTGTGATTCAATTATATTCTTTTTCTCTTCACACAGTACACTGCTTTTCAATATTTTTCTTTGTCCTTTTAGAGCACACTTGGAAAGCAAGAACAAACTATTATTCTATTGATTAACTGGTAACCAGACAAAATTACCAATAAAAGCTTTTGAAAATATCTTCTGATTTCATACATTTCTGGTTTTGAGATCTGATTTAATATTCCTCAAAAGACCATGTTTTCAGAATCTTCAGCAGTTCTTCCCATAGAGAGTCCTTAATATGGCTATTGGATCCCCTCAAGGTGGTTTTGTTTGTTCATAAGAAAATGAAAGTATCCAAAATTAAAGAGAGATCAAAGGCTAAGCTGAGACTTTCAGATTTGCAGTATGGTTGCTGCCTCTGTCTGCCCAAGAAAGAAGGACACAGTGGGAGTAGTTTTTCTAATATAGTTTTTTCTTCCTGTGCATCTCTTTCAGATGTGTTGGCTACTGCATATATAGAATCTGTTTGCACTCACAATTCTGTTGCCTTCATTTCATCTGTTGCCTTCGTTTCAGGGAAATTTTTGATCTAGTGTTGAGTGATTTTCACAGTCTCATATCTGCTGACAATACCCTTCCCTGGTTCGATGCGGAGGAATGTACACCAGAGCAGATATAATCTGTAGTATATTAAGCTGAAGTCAGACTTTAGAAAGTATTACTCTACACTGTGCAGTAATTTAAATTGTGGATGATTCATGCAACCGTTTTTTCTTGTAAATTAGAGGTATATTTCTTACAATTACATCTGTCAGTAATTTACAGTTATGCACCAATAAACATTTTGATATTCTGAAACAAGAGGAATAAAATTTGCAGTTTAAGAGCAACCATGAGTTTCAAAATAAAAAGCTAAGAGTTAAGGGACCTGCTTATGAATCTTTTGCTAATGCTGAAAAGTACTTATTTCTGGAAGTGAATAGATCTTCTCAACTGAGTAGATACACAAAGAGGTAGAAGCTATGTTGTTTAACTAATGTCAGTCTGCCCCTGCAATTTTAAAGGTTTTTATACTGCTAATGAAGACTAGTGAGTCACGATTTGACAGAAGTCTTTTGCTCTGCAGCTGACACTAACTTGCCAAAAGGCACTTGATTAATTATAGCATTGTAAGCTAATGCATTGTGAGCCCATACCAGGCAAATTACTCTTCACAGAGCACTGACAGTGTGTCTCTCTTCCACCTATGTAATTTATGTTAAGTGTAACAGTCACTGGAAACACATAGAGCCTGAAAATTAAAGCTGCAAAATAACAAACACAAAGCAAACTAGACTGCAAGCTTGAAACCATTTCTCATGGGCTGTAATTATAATCACATATCAATCCTCCGGGCTAGACCACAGCTAGAAGAAATAATGCAGCATTGAAAATCCAGTGCAAAACATCATTATCTGTCACCTAGACTAAAACATATTTTATCCTATCTGATTGCCATTGTTTCTTTTCTCACATATTTGACAAAGACACAATAATGCATACTTTGCAGCAGTCCTTCTATGTTTTAATCTCTGATATGTCTGCCCTGGTTCCCAAAAGCCTTCTACTGTTAGGCTTCCACATTTTAAATAAAATGTAATAGTAACTGCTGTACTTTCATAGGTAAGAAGATAAGAAGTTTCCATAATTCAGCACTAAAAAAAAAAAAAAAAAAAAAGAAGATATTAAAATGACATCTTATGTCATCTATTTTTCCATCTAGCCAGAATGACCTGTCCAATGCAAAAGGGAAGCCAAATGTATTCAAAGCTGCTAAAATAATGTTTAAAACTTCTAGAAACAAAAGAGGATCAGACACCCTTCATTTCACTATTATTAGGAAACATATTTTTTTCTTAGATGGCCTAAGCAGTAGTAGGCTCTTGGGGTGAAGATAGACTACTAATGTGTTTTTTTTTTGTAACAAATGACTTCCCTTCATGAAGCACATCTAGATACTGAGAACCTTATTATTACTAGTCATAGGTAGTAACTTGCTCAGAGTGAGGAATACGGTAATTGAGCGAGAGCAAATTCTGTCTAAGATCATGAAACAGCCATATAATCACTGGGAATCTAGACACTTTTCACCAGTGAACTCCTTTATGGTCAAGAGCTCCGAATCCTTCTCTAAAAGAATGTAGGGGAGGAGCAGACAACTAGAAAAAAGTGCTAGATATGCTTTACCAATGGAAGATCATTTTCTGAGATGAGAATACCCAGGTAAAGGACGCAGAGAAGGAAAACATAAAAAAAAAAAAAAAACCCTCTTATTTTAGGAAGAAAATTTTTTTTTTCAAAGTCTGGGGATCTGAGAACTGTGGTCTATGCATACATTTGATAATAAATTTTGACTGTGCTTTAACTGAAAATGACTGGCTTAGAAGCAATGTTAGGCTAGGAGCACAATTGGAAAGACAGCTACTAACAAATTTTCAGATCACTGAACATGAAAAGAATTTCTTTTTAGATATTAGATGTGTGTCTGGAACAAGTATGAATGTGGTTTTTGCTGAACTACATGGCAAACTTTACTTTCAGTATAGTTTTATCAAGGTACATATAAAATTGTGAATATGGTCGTGTACTGGTCTCACCCACAAGAAGAACTTATTTACTTTTTATTCCTTTTAAGCTGCAGGAACTCAAGTCTCTGATAATAAGATATTTCTGTGATTATGTGACCAGATCATGCGAGAGAATGATACTCAAGATGTTGCTGAAAGGTATTACCAAATGTCAGGTCATATGCTCCTTTCTCTGTGTTTTCCTCATTTCCATCAGCTCAAGGACTGGTGGAACCGTATTTTGCAAGTAGGAAGACAATGTTTGGAGGATCGGGATGTCTGGTAGGAGATTCAGCTACTCTCTTCTTGGACACTGTATCTTAGCTGCTCTAGAAGCTGTGGAAATGGAGATATAGCTTCATATGCTTTCTTAGAAGGGACTTGTCTTTGAACATTGCACAATAGGCAACTTTGATGATATTTACACTAGAAGGAAGCTCATATTGTTTTAAATAGAGAAAGATAGCCAAAGAGAGTTTGAGCACAACTTCAATAAAGCAAGCAAGATTTCACGAAAAAGAGAAAGGGATCACAAAAATTACATGTTGAATCTCAGGGAAAAACTGTTTGGTTCACATTCTTTAAATCCAGTCAACATCAAAACTTGATTTCTTGATTTATGGATAGAACATAACTAACAAGCAATCAAGGAACAATACTTTCAAGATCAATATGTGCAATACAACAGATAAACCACACCACGGGACACTTACAAAATACTAGTAAACACAACTTTCTAAGTACCCTTCCAGGACTATTACCCCCTAGGCTCTACTCCCACAGAACAATCCCACTGGTGAGAGCTTTGGGTGCTGCAGCCAGGCAGAGGGGCTGCCCTCCCCTTCCTGCCATACCGGCTGCTGTTGCCCAGTCCCTGATGCTCAGTGGAGAAGGCGTGGGCAATGCCCGCTGCCACGCGGGGCTCCCAAACTGCTTGCACAGCCATCAGGGGATTGTGGGCATTAAAGAAAGATAGGGGAAACGGCAGGGAGAAGCCCATTTGGAGGGAGAGAGAAACTGCTCACTCCCAAAGCAGAGGAGAAACAATGTGGGGGAAAGCACAAGGCAGGAAGCTTTGTGCTTTTTTTTTTTCATTCATCAATCAGGCTTCTCTATCTGCCACGGGTTTTATTATCGTCTGCATCTTTGCCATGAGACATCCCTTGACTCCTTTTGGGTAAATATATGCAGTGTTCAAGGTAAGTAAAGTTGGTAGGAGTTCAGCCTCAGACAGCCAGTCTTTTGGGACAAGATGTAAATGCTTGCCATGTGCATTTGGTAAGAGATACACACTGTCAGCATGCCAGTGGCAAATAAATAAAGCAATAATAATTATAATCTCATTACCAATACTGCATGACTATATTAACTTAAAGCAACATTAATTAAAATTACTGTGTAAATTATGAAACTTTAAAACCTGTCTCTTGTGCACCATCACGAAGTAAACAGTTTACAAAGGGAGCATACTCTGATTTGGCAGTTTCATCCTAGATACTGCAGGCAGATGGAGGCAATAGCTATAAAGAATTTTCACAGCCTTGCTTTACAATTACTTTGAAACTTTAGATAACAGTAACAAAAAAAAAGAAAGATTCAGAAACTATCCACATTCATTGCCAGACTGAGTTCATTCTGTCTCTATGATGTACCTTATGATACAGCTTTACAAAACTATCTTTCTACTCAGAAGTATCACACCTCTTCTCCACCAAAAAATAAAAAAATCAAGCTGATAATCTGTCTTTTTAAGTATAAGATTTTTATTTCTTTTTTAAAATCAACTGATTCTATTTCAATAAGCCAGTATGTATGATTGTCTGTTCTGTCCTTGGAAAAACATCCGCATATCCACCACATATACTTCATATAGTAGAGAAATTATGATGAAATCAAATACAAAAAAAAAGTCTAATAGCTTGTGCACAGTGTCAAAGCAGCAGGGTGTTTGATGTTTCCGTCTGCTAGCTAATACGTTACAAATGCACAGATATATTCTGGATGATTTTTAAAATATGTAGATTAAACATAACAAATATATTATGCTACACATAACAAATGTATTATGAATCCTAATGGCAATGGCCATCCTTGTATTTTGCAATTCCTGTTGTTGCATCTGGTTCTCCAAAGTGCAGACTGTTTCTCAATTTCCACAGGTTCTTTGGGGCAAAAAAGCTTTTCTCCTTCCTCCCCAAGACAGATGCTCACATCCAACCTCACCTTCACTCCATGTTAAGTTAATACGCAGTTATGCACCATCTTTCTGCAGACTCTTTTCTTCAGAGAAGAAATTATCTTCTGGAGCTCTGAAAGGCACCCAGATCTCACAGCTGGGGATGAGGGAGATGCTGCAGCTGCACATGCAGTGCAATTTAGATGTTGTCCGGTTGCTACAGTATTTGGAATTAAAAGCAGAAAGAATCTCTACATTTATTTCAGAAAGTGTAACTTTACTTTGTTGATGTTCTAAGAGCGCAGCAGACAGTCCATTTAACCACTGAAAATGAACAAAAAAGGGATATTTACCTTGGGACCTCAGCATTACTACAGAAAATTTGAAAGGCTGCAGGTGCACTTCAATATCCATCATTAAACTGTTTAAAATATACTTTTCAGTTACGTATATAGTATGATTTTCAGTGACATCTCGATGCTTAGAGTTCATACCACTAGTGTCCTATTCTGTTTGAGAAATAAAATATAATTGGGCACTATAATGAAAATGTTTTCACTTAACTATTTTTTATAAAAATTAAAAACGATCAACCAAACTGAAATATCCCAAGAAGTAGTACATCAGCATAATGCCAATTATAGATAGTGACAGCAAAATAACTGAGATAAACTTCGCATTTATTACAATTTTTTTTTCATGTTTTCAAGAGTTTGTTTCCGGCTTAGTAGAAATTGTGACAGTAAGCTACTACACTAACATTTCAAGTTTTTATTTCTTAAATGTTTGTTGACTGTTGTTGAAAAGCAAACCTTATAACAAAAAAAAAAATTTAGGCATAAGAATTCATAATGAATTGCACAATGACAGCTAGGCCTGGCAGATTATGCTACTACCTCTGTTTTCCCTACTACTTCTTTAAAATATAGTCAATAGATTTTGAAATGAAGGCTTTCAAAGAAGAGTTCAATTTTTAATCTGTTGCTTCAGAATTTGAATGAGAGGAAAAAAAAAAGTAAAAGGATCTGTCTGGGTTATTTTCCTATGATACTGTTTGTTTTATAGAAGTTACGATATAGTCTTGTTTGAGTACTGCAACTCACTTTTATATAAGTAAACAGAATTCTATTTTATCAGTTTCTGTATTTCATCTAGGATAACATTTCTTCATTCTAACAGATTCCGTTTGGATTTTTTGTTTTCTCAGGGGACCACAAACTATCTAAATAGCCTTTCCTCTTTTCTACCCTTTGCTTTTAGTCCTCTTGCCTTAAATCTGGATAAAAATTGCATCTTATTCATTAATATCCTTGTAGTCTTTGGCCCTTTATTTATTATTCAGATAATTGGTTTATTCTGTTTGTATATATCATCAATTCTTTTCACTTGTTCTTCATATAGCAAGTATATTTATGATTTCGTAGTCCATGCCCAGTCCATTTGTAGGCATACGATAATGTCTCACAGTCATATGAATATGTTCACACATAGATCTCAAAGTCTTCTACATTTATTCCAAGACCTCCTGGGAAGCTTTCTTTTTTACCTAATACTGTAACTGTAAAATTGAAAAAAAAAAAAATAATTCAGTTAATTCTATAATACCTTGGATGAGTATATATCCCATACATACACTTGACCTGGATTTTTGAGTTTTACACGCTGTGCAGTTGAGATTGAAAAACATCTGTAACATTCCAAGACCATTGAAGCTGATGTGTTTTCACCTGCAGAAGAAATAGGTAGATCCTTGTTTTATCGTAACAAGGAGACTTGTATTTGGGCATTCTTGAGATGGATCTGTACCACCTTTTTTTCATGAAACAAGCAAACCCAAAGACCATCAAAAGGCTCCCATTCTCTAAAGGTTTATTTGATTAGATGACAAACTAATAGAACAATCTATTTTTTCAGCAGAGAAAACTATTTCTTCTAGCAAAACGGAGCAAAGAAAATATTTAAATATCCTGCTTCTTGCTTACTATACACATGCAAGGATAAGAGTCATTTCTTCTGTATTGCACTCTGGAATGGTCGTTCTTGATCTCTTCCTGGCTTAAATGACCCCTTCTGGAAGTCAGTAGACTTTAAGCTTCAGCATGACCTCTAAAGCTTGTTTACAGATCTCTTTCTTGAATTATGAGAGCCTCCTGTTCTTTCCAGAAGTTTTCCAGCAGTTGTGTGATGTTTGCAAAATGTCTTTCTGCAAGCCCCAAGCTCCTCCAGTGATACATACTCAGTACAACTTCCCAAGGAAGGTAATTTTCTCTCCTCCAGCTTCTGCACAACACAAAACATACCAGCTGTGGCAACTGCAGGTCATATGAAGCTGAACTGGAAAAGGGTGTCTTGCAACGCCCTTACTGGTTTGCTGATACTCCTTGGCACTGGCCCTGTAGAACCACCAGAAGGAACCCCTCAGCTGTGTGTGTGGTATGGGGTCTTCTGTGCCAACTGCTTTGCTCTACATATTTCCACTTCTTTCTAATGTAGACATAGCCACAGGATAATACACAAGTATTACATCACAAATGGTAAAGAAGCAAGTTAGAAGTTATGTCATCATCATACTGAACAGAAGAGGGAAAACTATTTTCTCCTAGAATTATTGTGTTTTCACCCACAGTATCTCTCTGCTCTGTCTATTTTTCTCTTCTAGTTTGTTTTCTTTCAGCTTCAAGAAACTTCTGCAGTTCTTTTGTCTTTTTAATGTATTAACAATAACAAATTGCACTTTAAATCTATATGGTAAGCCAAAATGTGTCTCTGACTTTAGCACTGCTAGATGTGTATTTTTTCCTCTGGCTTTGAAAAGGAGTCTAGCCCTGGAGATGCAGTGGAATTATCAGATCCTCAAGCTGTGGATTTGACTTGTAGTGGAGCTTTGTCCAGAGACTTTCTCTCCTCTCTCTCAGACTATGGCATCATTTAAAATGGCATTGTATGGTAGATCGGCTGTGTCAAAGTCCACACTTCATTCCAAGGGTGGTGAGTGTTTCCTCTAAACTGCTTATAAAGAACTTTGTTTATGAGTTAAGAGTCCCAGGATGCCTCTATATCAGTACAATTTGCAGAAAATATTTTCTAATCCAGTATTAGAAAAGAAAAACAGTGTTAAACATGTCTTAGTCACACATTCATATTAGTTCATAAGGTTATCAGGTGTCTTCTCACTTATGTATCTACTCGTTACTAAGCAAGGTTTATTCCAGACACTGACAGATAGGTTGTCACTCAACAGATATGATTTGGAATTATTTTCTGTTCAGAACTGTCTTATCCATTTGTATTGCTCTCTCCACATTGCTATTTACAACGCTGATTGCAAGTAATATGGTTGAAGTATTTCCATGCCCTGTAAAATCAGGAGGTCGAAAACTATTGAAAAAGCGTATTTTCTTGACAAAGATCAGGATCTCAATCTTTAAAAAGCCTGAAAATAAGCTGAACAAATAGTTTGCATGAAATCATTGACTTGCTGAATTTTGTACAGTTTTGGACAGAAACACAAAACTCTAGAGTATGCTCAATAATATACATTATTGACTGAGTACTTGACAAAACATTTTTTACAGCAGAGAACATTCAAATCGAATTGCAGTCATTACTACCGCGTGTTCAGTTAGGACTGCTTATATTTATATTATATATGTTGTAAAAAATGTGTATTGCATTGTACTGTAATATTCCCAGTTCATAATCTTGATTGGCTAATGTAAGAGAAATATAATCCAGAAGGAGACACAAAGCTGCCTAATCTTTGCGATGGGTCAAATTGTCAATTTAAAAATTCAAGACAAAAGGTGAAATTGGTAGTATTTGTACATACTGGCTGCTACTCTTAAATAGATCAATGACAGCTCAAAGTTCATGGGTAGTTTCAAATGTTGTGAGTTTGGTTTTGTTTGTTTGTTTTTGTTTTAGTTTTTCAGTTCAGTTCTCCTGTGTTGCCTGTATGTAATATTTCTTACACTTACTACACCAATGGGTGAGCTGAAACAAAGATCTCTTTTTCAGAGTCACACAAAAATTCTTAGCGCTTCTGGGAAGAGAAATTCCAGATTTCTTTTTATTTCTAACTAGAATAATGAAGAAATATCACATATGACTATTAAAGTATAAAATAAGTATTGGATTATCAAAACTACTAAAGAGGTCACAGGTAAATTAGTTAAGCAAACAGGTACAGCAAAATTTGCAAAAGAAGCTTGACTGCAGAGTCCCACAAAGTGTCTACGCATTCTGTAGACGTACAAAGCTGTGATCTCTTAAAAGTTGTGTCATTAGAAGGATTAACAAGGTTACTCCACAACCAAGCTGATCTTCATACGGGTAATAAAGGTCTAATGATGCTTTAGACTTCTTAAAAATTATTTGTTTCTGAAGTACTGCACAACTACATTTTAAGTGTCATCTAAAGAGTTAAATAAAAGTGTATGTTTGAAAAATTCATCTTTCACTGAGCTGAGTCATCATCCTAAACTAGTAGTTCCCCGTGAATCACATGCAAATAAGCATGCATACAGAACACGTTTTGTTATACCACCAGTCTTACTCATTCCCTTATTATGCACTAATTCAGTGTTAAGAACTAATTTAAGAACATTGTGCTATAACCAGAGCTTGCTGTTAGATGTGTCAATGCCCAGTGTGTATCACCTGACTTGCAAAATCCTTGCTGCCTAATGAAGGCTTTTTTTTTTTTTTTTGAATGATCCAGCTGGATTCCCTGTACTGGGAAAAATCATCTGTCTGTATGTCAGATCCAAAGAAGTCACCATTTGGGAGGGAGAGGAGTCTATAAATGCCATGGAGAGAGATGGGACAGCCTTTAATCTACTGAATAAAGGTACCTTTTCTGCTTTGAAATTTCAGCAGCAATTCTCAATCTCAATCAGGTTTGTGCTATCTCACAAACTAGTGCTACAAAGAGCTGGATATTTTACTGAATTCCATAGGAAAAAAAAAAACACAAAACCACTATGGAATTACTGGATACACCATGTACTTTTTGTAGACTTTCATGTTATATCTGGATTATAGAGCTCAGTGTATGCATTATTCTCTTGGGGCAAAAAGCCTGGCATGCAGACAATTTCCCGCACCCCAGTCTCCATGAGAGGAAACCAACACACTCTTCTTCTGGGTATGAGCTGCAATATGCTGCTTTAATACACATCCATGCTGGATACACAGAAGAACACAACCTGCTTTTATGAAAGAGCATACTTTAGCAGATAAATGATGACATCAAGCCTTCTCTCTGCTATGAATGTTGTTCCCATTGCCCAGACTGCATAAATGCGACTACGTCAGTGTCAGACTCTCCAACACACTCATGTCATGCAAGCCCAGAGCTAGAAATTTTGGGTAAAGCGTTCATCTTTACTCAAGTAGACGTGCTCTTTCCCTTCTCCAGTGAACATTTCTGTAATTAGCATAAAGAGGAATACTTGTAATCATAATGCTAAAACTATTCTATCATCAACAGAGAGGTGGTCTAGATAATGATATATCGGTCTGTGCTGAGGAATGCCTGTTCCTTCATTAAGGTAAGGTGGTCACTTGTTGTAAGTTTTAAATGGAGATGTTCTTTAACATCTCCAGAGGAGAATGAATGGCTGCAATGCAGGTAAGAACAGCTGCACTAAAATGAATGAGTTTTGTCATTAATTTCAAGTAAGCTAGTGTTTCTTCCCCTGTCTTTGATTTGGTTCATTGCAGTGTGAATACTACCTAGACCATCTTTATGCTCATATGACAAACTTCTCAACTTAAACTCTGCTTTTCCATTTGAGGGGGTTGGTATATATACTGCAATGACCACAGGAGTCCTTAGTGTGATGGGGTAGCAGGTAGAAGGAAAATCTGACCAAAACCAACAAGAAAATGAACATAAAACACTTTTCAAGATTCATTTAGTTTATAATCTATTCCTGAGTTGCAAAAGTGCAAATACTTGCCTAGCTTTATTAACTTTGAGTATCTCTGAACTAATCACATAAAAAAGCATCAAACTACATCTTAAAGTTTTATGATATCTGAGTTATTAAATGCTTCAAAAATGTGCTTTATAATGAAAACACCTCCACAGTCCAGCCTCCAGCAACGTGCATATTGCTGCTGTAATACCTATCACATTACTGGAAATTGTGGTAGTCTGATTTTCTTGATATTGTGCAACAGAAGTAATCTGCAAATTTATTTCCAACAGCACCCATGCTCTTGTTGCTTCATCTCTTCATTATATGTGAGATTTTAGGCTGTAAAATGCCAAGATAATATATTTATTAGTTGTTTAACTATATTTTGTGTTTGGTATCAAGAGAGGAGCAAAGTCTGTTTTTACTGCCAGCGTGCCGAAGTATACCAAGGCTTTCAGAATTTCCACTGTAATATATGTCAATAGGACCAAAAGCAGAAGAGTTGTCATGCAGTTTTGCTTTCATCATTACTTCCTCACTTCTCTTTCTAGTTGTCTTCCTTCTGTCTGACTGCAAAGTGTAAAAATGTGCTAATATACCGACACGACACACACACACAAAAAAATATTATCTAGAAAAATCATCCTGGAAATGTATACACATACATTGATAGAAGGTAGCCATGGGATGCTAGCACTTTAGGAAAACTTTATCAGTTTTAACTGTACTTTTTTTGTCTTGTACTGGCTTCTGTTTCTTCTTCTCTGCTCCCTCCATACTGTCTTTCTTACCATTATACTCAGCTCTCTTCAGCTCTCTTCATCTCCCTCCCTACATTATCTATTTCCTTCCTACTCCCATTTATTTTCCTTCCTTCCTTCCTTCCTTCCTTCCTTCCTTCCTTCCTTCCTTCCTTCCTTCCTTCCTTCCTCCTTTCCCTCCTTCCCTCCCTCCCTTCCCTCCTTCCCTCCTTCTCAGTGACACAATCTAAGTATACTCTTCTCCCCTCACCAAAAGTCTTCAAAATGCTCCCAAAAACATAACATCTCTTCCCTAATACTGTCCTCTTTCTGTCTACTTGGATGGCAAGCTGTGTGAGACAACAGTTGTCTGTTGCTTAGTGTGCACATTGATTACCACAAGGGTGGTGCTGTCATAATAAACCTGATTAATACCTCTGCAGCACCAGTAAGTTATCTCTTTACCACAAGAATATATATGAGAGACAGAAAGAATAAACAGGTTACTGAGGAGATATATAATGAGGAGAGGCTATCCTGGAAGAAAAAAGGAACCACCTTCCCCCAACAAGCCGAAATCCCAAACAAAATGCCGAAAACATTACAGAACTGAGATGGTTATCAATTCCTTTTTGTTATATCATACTTGATGAGCTTTTATGGTTAGGACTGATTACAGAATGAGATTTAGAAACACAAAATAAATCCTAAAACCAGAATGAACTTGGCCTCAAATTGCTTCTGAATTGTTTCTGCTTTGACTAGGTATATGTTCTTGCATTGAACCAGCTATGCTTACATGGACCTTCTTGAAATCAACCCATTCTTTTCATCTCCAGGACAAAACAAATAATTTTTTGTTGTATGTCATGAGTATTTATGAAACCATGAAAAGTTATGTTTTCATTTTGTTTGGGATATGTTCTTTCTTTCTATTGAGTTAAATTCATTAAAAAAAACTTGCATTTTATCAGAAAAATATTTTTATTGAATACAGATTTAAATTCTGTGTATAAGAAAATAATTTCAGAAGACAATACAGCTTAGCTTTAATTATAGTGCTTTGTCTAGAACGGTAGAAAACATTTTTTTAATTTCAATAGATTTTTTTAAGAACAAACTGGTTTTTAATATTTTGCAAACAATATTGTGTGAATAGAAGAGTCACAATATGTATAGTGGAAGCATTATGGAAAGCATTGTGGTCTCCATTAAGACCATGAAAGGTTTTGCATCCAGAAAACGTTCAGGTTAATTTAGTTTAATTCAAGGCATTATTGATAAGAAATGAGAAAATTGAGCTATTTAAATTATCATATGTTCATGAAAATTTTGGTCATTAGATTTTGGCTTTTATTTGCAGCATAAGAAATATTTATCCTCCTGTCTTCCTCTCTCCCTCTGCAGTCCCTAAATTTCTTCTCCTGAATTTTCTCAGGGAAACACCTATTGTCACATCTTAGAGTACACAGGCTGGGTCATGAAATGGGCCACAAAAAGGGTTATGAAGTGATTATCAGCAACGAGGCAACAGCAAGTAGCTACCTGTATTTCAGACTTCACTGACCTGAATTGTTGATTAGTAATGTCTGGACATCTCTTATTATAAATTAATAATTTACCATTCTTCTCCACTTCAGTTTGCCCTAATGTGCTAGTTATTTCTCTCTAATATGTGCCAGCAAAACGCTTCCTCCCCTGCTCTGAGATTTTTTGCCATCTCATTGATTATTGTCTTTGACATTAAAGCTAATGTACTAGACAACACTGCTACATTATATAGCTAGGTTCTATAGGGTGAACACTTTGTGTAGTCAAGAACCTATTCTCAGTGAAAAACTGGAAGAAGTATTCTCTTATTTAAAGTTGTAATTTTTTCCAAACTCCTGTAAGTTATCTTAGAAAACTAAAGTATACAGAATCAAGAAAATTTATTTCATGTTTTCTCACTAAGCAATACAAAAAGAACAGCAAGTTTTATTTTAATTTCTGAGACCCCACTGATAACAGAGCTATTTATGCAGAGCTATCTGGAAGTCATTTACAGTCCCCACAGGGGGTCTATCTGCAGCCTTAATTTCAGATCTGGGGCTCTCTGTGTTAGTTTATGCCTCTTAAACGATCTTCTGATAAACTCAAAACAAAGAAACTTTAGTACAAAGAATAAATTGTAACATCTTGGGGAATGATTGTTCTTGCTAGGGGTTGCATTCTAGGGAGGATAGGGGAAAATTACTACTCTTACATTAGTTACAAATTGGGTGGATAAAATTTGACTGAAAAATTAACTAGTATTTCGATGTCTTTTAACATGGTTGTAGGTGTTTTTCTTAATCTGTCTGAGGACAGGAATTTTAGTTTTATTAATAGAAACAAAAGTATTAACATAAAAGTCCTCAGCACAGCTGAAAAACCTCCTTCTGTGGGATCTTTTTTCACCCCAAAGTATTCCTTCCTCCTTTTAAACTAACTTTGCTACAAAGAAAAATACATTACACATTATTTTGTTTGGTCCTCTCTTAAGAGTGATAAAATGATTAGTATTATGGTGTTGTTATTTGTATTATGCTGGTGCTTAATAGCCAATTCAAACAGGTTTGTTTCAATTCAGAATAGCTCATCATTCTTCTTTAAAGAGATTACAACATAAACAAGCTGAAGGAAAAAGGGAGAAATTAGTATAACCAGCCAGAATATGTCTGTTTACAAAGAGGTTCATAATGATTTTAATGGTACGGAATACATCCATCAAAGTATTTAGTAGATATAGGGAGATGTACAACCACAAAAAAAAAAGCAATTCAGACACCAAATGGTTGTAATTAAAGCTGTAATAGGAAAGACTAAATCTATTAGTCATGGTTCCTTTTGTAACAAAAAAGAAAAAAATTGTTTTATCCTGATCCAGTTCTTTGAGACAAGTGATTTATACATAGACACATCAAGAAACATGTTTCTAGTTTGTTTACATCAACATTGGGAATTTTTCTCTTTTTCTTTCTCTTTATTTTACACATCTCATAAGTCTCTAGGTGAGTAAATTTAGAAGGATTCTAGACTTTCTGTTTTTAGAAGGTGGAGTTAAATTAATATTCAAGTACACACCTATGTATATATATCATATATAAATTTCTTATTCCTTATAAGTTAATTATTACTTATTCCATTCAAGATGCTGATTGAACCATTATCTGAATAAAGTAAGCAAGACTTACTTTCTGTGTGTATCTTCAAACTGAGTCATGTAGTATGGCTGAACAGTTCAGGTAGCTGCTATAATTTTACTAAAGATGACACTTGATAGTTGGGCTATAGTAACACTATAATTTTATTTAGTGCTATAGTAAAGTGTTTGGCCCTGCCTGCAGGTAGAGGATTTTGTGGCAGTACTGTGGCAGAAGTCCTTCTGTTCTGTGTTGCCATAGGGTTACATCTATACATAGGGATGTGCCTGAGCCTCCTCGACTTGCACATATATCTTAGGCCACCCGCACCTGGGTCTCCCCAGCCATATGACAGCACTGCAGTCACCTGTCTGACACAGACGTCACATTCAGACTGCCCAAGTCCAGGCTTCAGATCTAGGAGCTACATTTGCTGATGTACCTGATTTTCTGCACTGACTACATCATGCACCTACACAATTCTAGGAGTCAAAACTGGCAATGCGAACATTTCCCTTACTCAGGTCTCTGACTTTTGAAGAAGGCTATGCTCCTCAGCATTTCTAGGAACGTGGATCTCAAGCCCAACAAAAGGCATCTGGTTTCTTCCACTTGCTTGTCTCTTTAGCGATAGCAGATCTAAATTTTTGAGCAGAACCTGGAATTTCCAATAGTAGAGCAAGGAGAAGACAGAGTCAGATTGTGGTAAATTAACAAAATTATTTGCCCTCTACAAAATACTGTTTGTTGGATGCATAGACACCTCTGAATTTTTCTGCCGTTGTTACAATAGTACTCTTAAAACTCCAGCCAGATCTCAGTAGATAGTGGAAAGCATAAATAAACAAATAAAATTTTGAAGTTATTTACCAGATGAAAGATACAATTTTTCATTTAAGTCTTATTCTTCTAAAATATACATATATATTATTAAACTTTCTTTTTTAGCGTGCGTAGTTGCTTCACGGATAGATCTTTTTCAAATGTGCTAGTTCTTTATGAAAACATATTATTATCCAACAAGCATAGTTACATGCCACAAAGTATAATAGGTAGGGTTTAGGAACTTTATTATTTTATTTTTGTTTTTTTCAAGGAATTGATTCCTTGCATTTCTTTTTTTTTGTTTAGTTTTGTTTGGTTTTGTTTTTCTCCTTATGTAATATGTAATGATGAAAGTAATTCTAGTTAAAATAACTCATGTATGCTTTTCTCTCACAAGTTCAGATGTTAAAATGACATAGAATAACTGTGATTTATGCACAGTGACACTGCAATAACTGATATATTGTCTGGTCTGTGGAAACATTAAAATATTTTTTCTTAATTTTAAGTCAATACAATTAATGCAAGACCTAAATTGCCATGATAAATCAGAAGATGACACAAGACTAAAACATAATCTATTCAAGAGTGATACTTCAGAACAACTTTCCCTAAAGCACACTTAATGTTAAAAATGACCATTTCTCAATTAAGCTGGCAGCAGATTATAAAGGTTCATTATGCATAACAGGGATTTTTTTTTTTAAACCCTGCATTAGTGGAAAAGAAACCTTTGAAGAATAATTTACACATTAAAACAAAGGACTTAAGGAGATTGCCTGACTTTAATTAGAGGAAGAACAGTCAATTATAAAACCAAAAATAGTTTTAGGAGAGGAAACTGTAAATCTTTTTTTCAGTGGAGTTAGAATAGTCCAGAATGCCCGAACTTCATGCACCCTTTGTAGTGATACTTACCAAGAGCCTCTGGACTCTAGGATGAAGCAAAAATTGATTGGGGTACAGCTATTATCAGTTTACACAATAAATAATAAGATCAGTGCAAAGCTATACAGCTCTGTTAGGAAAACGATAAAATTCTAGATATTATACATCGTATCAAAACCCCACACTTCTCTCCATCTTTCCTGTCTATACTACTATAATTTTTAGTCATTAACATAAATCATGATTAAACTGGAAATATTAAAAGCCCCTCACTTTGCTTATTTGCTAATTTTAATGAATATATAAGAATTTATACTAATTAAAAATGTTTCCAATTAGCATAAAAGAAGTTCAGGAATATAACTCCTCATGCAAAGTACCCAAGATTTTTTTTTTATTGTATATAAATGGTTCAACATACCAGAAGGAAGAAATGTTTTACAAAAAGAGTGGTGAAACACTGGAACAAAACGCCCGGAGAAGTAGTAGATGCCCCATCCCTGGAAACATTCAAGGCCAGACTGGATGGGGCTCTGAGCAACCTGATTTTGTCCAAGATGTCCCTGCTCATGGCAGGGGGTTGGACTAGATGACCTTTGAAGGTCCCTTCCAACCCAAACTATTCTATGATTCTATGATTCTGTTATTCTATTGTTCTATTATTCTATGATTCTATGACTTATAAGCTCTCAAGAATTTTCTCAATTTTTTTCCTATTTCATGTGCTTCTGAGCAATATGCATGACAGCAACATTGTCTTGCCTCCTGTGCTTGTTGACATTGACCATCTCTGTTAATGTCCTGAAAGGTGCTTGGGCAAGGCTGGGGGGAATATTTATTTGATTTTGTTTTCATACTACACGTTTTAATGTTGTAGCGATGCAATGAACATGGAGCTCTTGCACTGCCATGTCACCTCCCACAGCTTGTTGTTCTCAGCATGCATTCTGTAAGGGGAAACTTTGACTGACAGATTGATATGATCCACTATGAAAATAGGTAGTCTTAAGCTATATGTGTTCTGAGTTTGTTCATACGTTTCCTATTTGTCCCATGCCAATATGGAGTTGTAAAAAAACCCAGGGCTTTACAATATATAATTTACATTTTGACATTTGGGAAAGTTGTTGAGTTCTCATTTTTCTTCCTTTCTCTATCCCAGGATTACAATTTGGTAAGTCTATATTTCCCAGTGGATAGATAAATAAATAGCTACCTTCCATCATTGTTACAGTGCAGTACCACTGTCAGCCAGAAGAGTTATGAAGTGGTAAATATTTATCTTAAGTGCAAGGAAAGTAGCAGCCTTAGCCTAATATTTGCCAGTATTGAGATGGTGATATTCCTAGGCATTTTTAAAAATAAATTTTCAGACAAGTATCTTTTGAAAAATCCACAAAATTCTTTTGACTTCCTTCTGCGAACTATAGATTAAACAGCCAACAACAAACGGTGTTTGTTTAATCACTATTATTTTACTGAGAAGGATTAAATGATTTGTATTATTTCTTAAAACCAATAAAGTTAAGTTTAATCAGATTAGCCCAGTGCTTCTCACCAAACACTATGATCTTTGTATTGTTTTCAAAATTACAAGCTACTGAAACACAACCCTTCATTTAGCTTTTAAAATTAAACTCGTATCTGTGATTACATAATTCAATAATACAATAAAATATTATTTGAAGTGGTGTAAGATGAAAGATAAGCCTATACATGAGGTCTTTTGGAGAGATCCAGAAATACCATAATACCTATATACATTTTGCTGGGCTTTTTTAATATATCTGATAGCTGGCGGGGAGGAAGTCACAAACTGAATCGATAGCTAATGTCCATACAGACTTTAGAGATGCTTAAGTGTATTCCCCACACAAGTTTGGTTTCTCCAGCACATGTGTGGTTGAGAAGCACACAGTTGTGAGGCAAGACTTTAAATGTTCCAGATAAGAGTACGCCCCTCTCTAGCACACCTGCTGAGTCTGTCTTAGCCCTCAGAAACTTTATGACCAGAGAGAAATGACTGAGTGCTAAATTTGCTTTAAAACCCCTGCAGTTTAAAAGAGCATATAAAGATACAGCCAACAGTTTCAGAGCCCAGGGTGACTTCTCAGCCTCCGCTTGCTTTGCAGCTGCCTTTGAAGCATCAGAGGGCACATCTGGTGAGTGAGGGGTGGCATGGGAGGTCCCAGCTGAGCAGTCATGGATTTACTCATCCAAGGATCATATCTGAATATCTGGATGGGGAAAGGAAAGTCTGGGAAGAAGCAAAGATTACTTCTGATGGATGTTTAATTTTCCCTCTGACCATAGCAACAGAGACTAGAGAGCCTTTTTGCCTCCAGAGTGGCCCTCAAGTCAACAGCTTGCATTACCTGTCTTATATCCATGTCTGTCCTGTAACATTTTATTACTATGTATGTCTGTTTCTGCCTTTGGAGATTTGCAGACATTAATAGACCTTCAAGGAGCAATTACATCTGGCTGTCTCATATTCTGATGGAGTGAATATAACTGCCTAAGTCATCGTAGGAGAAAAAAAAAAAAA